>CM033474.1:3004470-3021970 GCA_019447015.1 Hymenochirus boettgeri | reverse complement strand
CTGAGTACAGGAGTAAATGAGGCAGGACTATACCAAATGCTGAGTACATGAGTAAACTGAGCAGGACTATTACCAATGCGAGTACAGGAGTAAACTGAGCAGGGACTATACAAATGCTGAGTACGCGAGTACACCAGTGGGATACCAAATGTGAGTACATGAGTACACCAAGCAGGGACTATACCAAATGCTGAGTACATGAGTACACCAAGTAGGGACTATACCAAATGCTGAGTACATGAGTACACCAAGAGGACATACAAATGCTGAGTACATGAGTACACCAGCAGGGACTATACCCAAATGGGAGTACATGAAGACCCAACGGACTATACCAAAATGGCTGAGTACATGAGTACACCAAGCAGGACTATTACCAAATCTGCGTTACCATGATAAAAACTGAGCAGGACTATACCAAATTGATGAGTAACAGAGTAAAAACTGAGCGGACTATACCAAATGCTGAGTACATGAGTACACCAAGTAGGACTATACCAAATGTGAGTACATGAGTACACCAAGCAGGACTATACCAAATGTGGACATGAGTACACCAGTAGGACATACAAATGATAAGGTACATGAGTACACCAAGTAGGACTATACCAAATGCTGAGTACATGAGTACACCAAGCAGGACTATACCAAATGCTGAGTACATGAGTACACCAAGCAGGACTATACCAAAATGCTGATATACATGAGGTACAACAAGTAGGACTATACCAAATGCTGAGTACATGAGTACACACCAGCAGGACTATTACCAAATGCTGAGTACATGAGTACACCAAGAAGGAACTCACCAAACGCTGAGTACATGAGTACACCAAGTAGGACTATACCAAACGCTGAGTACATGAGTACACCAAGCAGGACTATACCAAATGCTGAGTACAGGAGTAACCTGAGCAGGACTATACCAAATGCTGAGTACATGAGTACACCAAGCAGGACTTACCAAATGCTGAGTACATGAGTACACCAAGTAGGCCTATACCAAATGCTGAGTACATGAGTACACCAAGTAGGACTATACCAAATGCTGAGTACATGAGTACACCCAAGCAGGACTATACCAAATGCTGAGTATGAGTAACACAAGTGGACTATACTAAATGGCTGAGTTACGACGTACACCAAGCAGGACTATACCAAATGCTGAGTACATGAGTACACCAGCAGGACTATACCAAATGCTGAGTACATGAGTACACCAAGTAGGACTATACCAAATGCTGAGTACATGAGTACACCAAGCAGGACTATACCAAATGCTGAGTACATGAGTACACCAAGCAGGACTATACCAAATGCGAGTACATGAGTACACCAAGTAGGACTATACCAAAAAAGCTGAGTACATGAGTAAACCTGAGCAGGGCTATACCAAATGCTGAGTACTGAGTACACCAAGAAGGGGAATATACAAATGCTGAGTACATGCAGTTAACACCAAGTAGGACTATACCAAATGCTGAGTACTGAGTACACCAGCGGACCTTACCAAATGCTGAGTACATGAGTACACCAAGCAGGACTATACCAAATGCTGAGTTACATGAGTACACCAAGCAGGACTATACCAAATGCTGAGTACATGAGTACACCAAGCAGGACTATACCAAATGCTGAGTACATGAGTACACCAAGCAGGACTATACCAAATGCTGAGTACAGGAGTACACCAAGTAGGACTATACCAAATGCTGAGTAATGAGTACACCAAGCAGGACTATACCAAATGCTGAGTACAGGGTACACCCCCAGCAGGACTATACCAAAATGCTGAGTACATGAGTAAATGAGCAGGGACTATACCCAATGCTGAGTACAGGAGAAACCGAGCAGGACTAATACCAAATGCTGAGTACAGGAGTAACTGAGCAGGGACTATACCAAAGGCTGAGGTAACAGGAGTAACCTGAGCAGGACATACCAAATGCTGAGTACAGGGTAACTGAGCGGACTATACCAAAAAAAAAAAAAAAAAAAGCTGAAGTCCAGGAGTAAAACCTGATGCTGTACCTACATCTATTTACCATATGTCTACAGTAAGGCTTCTAGTAAATCTGCGTCACACAAACATTTTGCTCAGTTAAATTTATTTGACAGAACAAGGCTAAAGGTTTCATCTATTCCTTTCTTCTCTCTTCTGCCTCTCTTCTCTCTTCCATCTTCCTTCTATCTTCCACCTTCCCTCTCTCTTCCACCTTCCTTCTATTGCCTGCCTTCCTTCTCTCTTCTGCCTCTCAACTCTCTTACTTACGCCTTCCTTCTCTCTTCTGCCTCTCAACTCTCTTCCACCTTCCTTCTCTCTCCTGCCTTCCTTCTCTTTCTGCATTCCCTCTCTCTCCCATCTTTCTTTTCTCTTCCACCTTCCTTCCCTTTCCTACCTTCCTTCTCTTTTCTGCATTCCCTCTCTCTCCCACCTTCCTTCACTCTTCTGCCTTCCTTCTCTCTCCTGCCTTCCTTCTCTTTTCTGCATTCCCTCTCTCTCCCACCTTCCTTTTCTCTTCTGCCTTCTTTCTTTCTCTCTACTTCTTTCTTTCTCCCGCCTTCTTTCTCACTCCCATCTTTCTCCTCTCTCACCTTTCTTCACACTCCTGCCTTTCTACTCTGTCTCACCTTCTTTCTCTCCCCCCTACTTTCTCTCTCCTATCTTCCTTCTCTCTCCCTCCTTCCTTTATTTCTCTCCCACCTAACTTCTCTCTCAACCGTGCTTCTTTCTCTCACCTTCCTTCTCATTTCCATTTTCATTCTCTCAACCACCTTTCTTCTCTCTCCTGCCTCCCTTTTCTATCCCTACCTCTTTTTCTTTCTTTCTCAACTTCCTTCTATTTCCCGCCTTAGTTCTCTCTCTCACCTTCCTTCTCTTTCTGATTTTCTTTGCTTAATTCACCATTCCTTTCTCTCCCACCTTTCTTCTCTTTCTCATCTTCCTTCTGTTCTCTCTTTTCTTCTATCTTTATTCTGCCCTTCCTTTCTCTCCCGCCTTTCTTCTCTCTCCCACCTTTCTTCTCTCTCCCGCCTTCCTTTTCTCTCCCGCCTCTTTTCTCTCTCCCGCCTTCCTTCTCTCTCCCGCCTTCCTTTTCTCTCCCGCCTTCCTTCTCTCTCCCGCCTCTTTTCTCTCTCCCGCCTTCCTTTTCTCTCCCGCCTCTTTTCTCTCTCCCGCCTTCCTTTTCTCTCCCGCCTTCCTTCTCTCTCCCGCCTCTTTTCTCTCTCCCGCCTTCCTTTTCTCTCCCGCCTTCCTTTTCTCTCCCGCCTTCCTTCTCTCCCCCACCTTCCTTCTCTCTCTTGCCTCTTTTCTCTCTCCCGCCTTCCTTTTCTCTCCAGCCTTCCTTCTCTCTCCCACCTTCCTTCTCTCTCCCGCCTCTTTTCTCTCTCTCCTGCCTCTTTTCTCTCTCCCACCTTTCTTCTCTCTCCCACCTTCCTTCTCTCTCCCGCCTTCCTTCTCTCTCCCGCCTTCTTTCTCTCTCTCCCTCTTCCTTCTCTCTGTCTCCCACTAAAATTAAACAATTCTAAAAAACTTTTGTTACATTTAAAAAAAAAAAAAAACTGTCAAAATTGGACAGGAAAAAATTAGATAGAAAATGGATTGGAAATGTTCCCAATCCCATAGTCTTTGATATTTGGCAGCCAGGACTTTTCTTAGGCCCAAAATAAACATATATTAGATTTTCCATTCATTCATTTATTTCAGACTATTTCCAGGCCTCCTAGTTTGTTTGACAATGTTGAGAACAAAGAAAACGTTCCTGTCAGTCAATGTGGACTTTCAACTGAATGCCAACCTTCTAGCAAATGTCAACCGAGACACAGACGAAGCACAGACGAGGCACAGACAAGGCACAGACAAGACACTTCTCATTCCACCAAGTTTACTCTAATTTCTAAGCAGTAAAACAATCATTAAGTGGTTGACATCATGTGAGCAATTAAGAAACAGCCAATCAGAAATAAAAGCAACCTTTACAACACTTTCCTTTCATTTAAATAGAAAAGATGAACGCAGATGATCATGATCATCACTGACTGTGCATTGCTGCCTTGAATTGTTTCACTTTATATACTAAGCCAATTGTTCAAAAAATATTAAAGTCCAACTAAAATACATGTTACTGCCTCGTACCCCAAATCATCCATATGTTTAAAGGATAACTGAATCCTACTGCAAATCACATTTTATCCCAAAGGATAGCCCAGAAGCCACAAATGTATTTTTAAAAAAAAATCCTAAAAAATGTTTGTGTGAAATACTTCCTAGTCTCATTTCTCCAGGAGGGTCCTTCCTGGTAGCAGCTGTCAATCATTGTGACACAGCCAATGACTTAGGACTGCTTTCCAATGTGCCTCCTCTGTGTGAGTTATTAATAAGCTAGTTGAAATTGAACAGGAGGCACAAGCCTGTCCTATGCTGGCAGAGATTGGGAGATATATTTCACTTCAGGGGTCCCAGTCACTTTTGCGGTTTAGAGGGTCCTTCACATTATCATTGGTATGTGCGGATGGGGTGTCATGCCCTTTAAAATAACGGCAGAACCGCTATAGTGAAAGATTTTTCTGATTTCACACAGATTTTTCTTTAAATAGGAATAACATAGAAAGCAAGAGATCCACCATTTTTAGCAGTAGTTACTTGGCTGTGAGTCTGGATAAATGTTGTTCAGTCTATAGTTCATCTTTAAAGTATTGAATCTTTAGCCAAAGATCCACAGTAAAATGTTTCAGTCCAGAGAGCACTGCAGTTACTGGCCCTCAGTGATGGCAGACATTGAAAATGGTCCATCGTTAGTCAGGAAATCACATGACAAATGATCTCTCCTTTTATCACTAGTCTCTGGATTATAAGTCGGGGAAAACTACATTTTAGACTGGTGACCTTCTTTTACATTTCCAGCCAGTTGAGCTGACGTACTGTAATCCAAACTAAAGCAAAGTTTGCAAAAACTCTGATTCATTTGCCACTGTTTGTCAGCCATGTCCAAAAATGTGCCTGACATTTAAAGAGAAAACTAATAATTCAACTTAATCAACATTTACACATCGTGTTCTACACAATGACACAAGAGAGAGAATCGGCTTCCCCCACTCGACCAGAATCCCCCCCCCCCGTTCCTAGTCAGACAGTCGCCTCCTATCGTCCCACTTCCCCTGATATTGTAGAAACATAATATTGTCGAGAACCAAGGAACACGTCTATGAAAATGAAGATATTTCTCCCGAGGAACCTTTTTAATATGAGCTCTGTTCACCGAATCTAATTACAATAAAGAGTAAATTACTTTGTGTTATTAAAATGTTACACCGCGCAATATAACCCTTCAATTGTCTCTTTTGGGCGCTGTACGAGCCGCGTTTCCCCTCGGGAATCTCTTTAGTCATTTTGTTAAAATAAAACAATGATTTTATCTCTTTGTTTACTGTGTGTGTGTCTATAACAGACTTAAAGTAGAGTAAAAATGAATTCTCGTTTTTGAATGCAAACAACTCTAAATCATTTCAATTATTAATGTTACTTTTTTCTTATTTCCCATGGTTCTTTGCTGGTGATGATGTAAACTCCATTCAAGTCATTGGGGATAGTGCCAAATATGGATTTGGCTCACAGGGAGGTGCAACCAGAAGCAGAGGAGCTTGGGAGGAAGAGAAAGTGCAGCATTGCAATAACATAACATTTTGGGTTCACACCTGAGCTGTTATACAGTGTGTTGTGTGTTTGCTGTGTTATTGCATAGCGGCATTGATTGAAATCAATGCAGGCGAACATCGCACAACATCAATGAACCTAGTCTCAATTAAAGTGGCTGGTTTTTTTACAGATCCTCCTGCACATATGTTTATCAGGTCTCAGAATTCATTACAATGTATATTATTGTTGGGATTGGGTAAAAAAGGGTTAAAAACAATGCACACACTGTTTCAACAGCTCCGCTTCAGACCGCAAATCAACAACGGACTTGGTGGCCCCGTCTCAATTACTGGATTTCATTTCTTCTCTTCTGTGACTCGTCAAAAAAACGACTGTTATTGTCACTTTGTTTCTAGAACATGAATTATGTATAGACAGGCAAACAAATGATATTTTCTCAGTAAAATGAAGTGTGTGAACATGAATGATTAAAAGATTATGTAACACAAACATCAAACAACTAAACGCAAAACTAACACGTGTTCCCGATAGGACAGCTCCCCTACCCCCCATCCCCCATACTATGTGAATTGTCCTGTGGGTTCCCAAAATAATAAAACCCAATAAACTTCGTATTTTACTTACCTGGATGAATGAATATGACAGATATACCATAGTAACATAGTAACATAGTAATTGAGGTTGAATAAAGACATCAAGTCCAACCTATTCACTTTTTTTTTTTAACAGTTGATTCAGAGGAAGGCAAAAAAAAAGGGGGGGGTGAAAATTCCTACCTGACTCCAAATGGCAATCGGAAAGTATCCCTGGATCAATCAGATCTACAGTATATGTATTAATACCAGTAATTCTCAATATTATATAGTATCCCTGGATCAACCAGAACTACAGTATATGCATTAATACCAGTAATTCTCAATATTATATAGTATCCCTGTACCAACCCCATGACCTGGATGAATGAATATTACAGATGTACCATGACCTGGATGGATGAATATTACAGATATATCATGACCTGGATAATTGAATATTACAGATATACCATGACCTGGATGGATGAATATTACAGATATACCATGACCTGGAATACCCTAAACTACCCCCATTCACATATTAATAACACTGTGTTATGGATTGCAAGTTGTTTTTTTATACTCAAATTTTGTTTATCCAATGAGTGAAATGCACCATGTAGCCCGTTAGGATGATTTATTATTTGTAGACATTAACAGCCACGTCTACTTTCCATATGAGAAAATAAGTGGGTATCATTAGACTTATTAGACATAGCTTTAATATAATTAAGGATCAGTGGAGGTTGTATAAAGACATACGTCCATCTAGTCCAACCTTTATACCCTACCCATAATGTCTGTATAACAGTTACATAGTAACATAGTATTGGAGGTTGTATAAAGACATACGTCCATCTAGTCCAACCTTTATACCCTACCCATAATGTCTGTATAACAGTTACATAGTAACATAGTATTGGGTATTGTATAAAGACATACGTCCATCTAGTCCAACCTTTATACCCTACCCATAATGTCTGTATAACAGTTACATAGTAACATAGTATTGGAGGTTGTATAAAGACATACGTCCATCTAGTCCAACCTTTATACCCTACCCATAATGTCTGATAACAGTTACATATAGTAACATAGTATTGGAGGTTGTATAAAGACATACGTCCATCTAGTCCAACCTTTATACCCTACCCATAATGTCTGTATAACAGTTACATAGTAACATAGTATTGGAGGTTGTATAAAGACAACGTCCATCTAGTCCAACCTTATACCCTACCCATAATGTCTGTATAACAGTTACATAGTAACATAGTATTGGAGGTTGTAAAAGACATACGTCTCCACTAGTCCAACCTTTATACCCTACCCATAATGTCTGTATAACAGTTACATAGTTACATAGTATTGGAGGTTGTATAAGACATACGTCCATCTAGTCCAACCTTTATACCCTACCCATAATGTCTGTATAACAGTTACATAGTAACTAGTATTGGAGGTTGTTTATAAAGACATACGTCCATTAGTCCAACCTTTATACCCTACCCATAATGTCTGTTAACAGTTACATAGTGAACATAGTATTGGAGGTTGTATAAGACATAACGTCCATCTAGTCCAACCTTTATACCCTACCCATATGTCTGTATAACAGTTACATAGTAACATAGTATGGAGGTTGTATAAGACATACGTCCATCTAGTCCAACCTTTATACCCTACCCATAATGTCTGTATAACAGTTACATAGTAACATAGTATTGGAGGTTGTGATAAAGACATACGTCATCTAGTCCAACCTTTAACCCTAACCATAATGTCTGTATAACAGTTACATAGTAACATAGTATTGGAGTTGTATAAAGAACACGTCCATCTAGTCCAACCTTTATACCCTACCCATTATGTCTGTATAACAGTTACATAGTAACATAGTATTGAGGTTGTATAAAGACATACGTCCATCTAGTCCAACCTTTATACCCTACCATAATGTCTGTATAACAGTTACATAGTAACTAGTATTGGAGGTGTATAAAGACATAGTCCTCTAGTCCAACCTTTATACCCTACCCATAATGTCTGTATAACAGTTACATAGTAACATAGTATTGGAGGTTGTATGAAGACATACGTCCATCTAGTCCATCATTTTAAGTCTACTCAAGAACCCTACCTAACAGTTGATCCAGAGGAAACTAATCATTCTTATTAATACGGAGCCATTCAGTACCATTTATTATTCATATTACTGCAGCCTCTCTCTAGTATTAATAAGAATGATTAGTTTCCTCTGGATCAACTGTTAGGTAGGGTTCTTGAGTGACTTAAAATGATGGACTAGATGGACGTATGTCTTCATACAACCTCCAATACTATGTTACTATGTAACTGTTATACAGACATTATGGGTAGGGTATAAAGGTTGGACTAGATGGACGTATGTCTTTATACAACCTCCAATACTTGTTACTATGTAACTGTTATAACAGACATTATGGGTAGGGTATAAAGGTTGGACTAGATGGACGTATGTCTTTATACAACCTCCATACTATGTTACTATGTAACTGTATACAGACATATGGGTAGGGTATAAAGGTTGGACTAGATGGACGTGTGTCTTTATACAACCTCCAAACTATGTTACTATGTAACTGTTATACAGACATTATGGGTAGGGTATAAAGGTTGGACTAGATGGACGTATGTCTTTATACAACCTCCAATACTATGTTACTATGTAACTGTTATACAGACATTATGGTGGGTATAAAGGTTGGACTAGATGGACGTATGTCTCATACAACCTCCAATACTATGTTACTATGTAACTGTTATACAGACATTATGGGTAGGGTATAAAGGTTGGACTAGATGGACGTATGTCTTCATACAACCTCCAATACTATGTTACTATGTAACTGTTAGACAGACATTATGGGTAGGGTATAAAGGTTGGACTAGATGGACGTATGTCTTTATACAACCTCCAATACTATGTTACTATGTAACTGTTATACAGACATTATGGTAGGGTAGGTATAAGGTTGGACTAGATGGACGTATGTCTTCATACAACCTCCAATACTATGTAACTATGTAACTGTATACAGACATTATGGGTAGGGTATAAAGGTTGGACTAGATGGACGTATGTCTTTATACAACCTCCAATACTATGTTACTATGAACTGTTATACAGACATTATGGGTAGGGTATAAAGGTTGGACTAGATGGACGTATGTCTTTATACAACCTCCAATACTATGTTACTATGTAACTGTTATACAGACATTATGGGTAGGGTATAAAGGTTGGACTAGATGGACGTATGTCTTTATACAACCTCCAATACTATGTTACTATGTAACTGTTATACAGACATTGGGTAGGGTATAAAGGTTGGACTAGATGGGCGTATGTCTTTATACAACCTCCAATACTATGTTACTATGTAACTGTTAGACAGACATTATGGGTAGGGTATAAAGGTTGGACTAGATGGACGTATGTCTTTATACAACCTCCATACTATGTTACTATGTAACTGTTATACAGACATTATGGGTAGGGTATAAAGGTTGGACTAGATGGACGTATGTCTTTATACAACCTCCAATACTATGTACTATGTAACTGTTATACAGACATTATGGGTAGGGTATAAAGGTTGGAAGATGGACGTATGTCTTTACAACCTCCAATACTATGTTACTATGTAACTGTTACAGACATTATGGGTAGGGTATAAAGGTTGGACTAGATGGACGTATGCTTTATACAACCTCCAATACTATGTTACTATGTAACTGTTAACAGACATTATGGGTAGGGTATAAAGGTTGGACTAGATGGACGTAGTCTTTATACAACCTCCAATACTATGTTACTATGTAACTGTTATACAGACATTATGGGTAGGGTATAAAGGTTGGACTAGATGGACGTATGTCTTTATACAACCTCCAATACTATGTTTACTATGTAACTGTTATACAGACATTATGGGTAGGGTATAAAGGTTGGACTAGATGGACGTATGTCTTTATACAACCTCCAATACTATGTTACTATGTAACTGTTATACAGACATTATGGGTAGGGTATAAAGGTTGGACTAGATGGACGTATGTCTTTATACAACCTCCAATACTATGTACTATGTAACTGTTAACAGACATTATGGGTAGGGTATAAAGGTTGGACTAGATGGACGTATGTCTTTATACAACCTCCCATACTATGTTACTATGTAACTGTTATACAGACATTATGGGTAGGGTATAAAGGTTGGACTAGATGGACGTATGTCTTTATAAACCTCCAATACTATGTTACTATGTAACTGTTATACAGCATTATGGGTAGGGTATAAAGGTTGGACTAGATGGACGTAGCTTTATACAACCTCCAATACTATGTTACTATGTAACTGTTTACAGACACTATTGGGTAGGGATAAAGGTTGGACTAGATGGAGTATGTCTTTATACAACCTCCAATACTATGTTACTATGTAACTGTTATACAGACATTATGGGTAGGGTATAAAGGTTGGACTAGATGACGTATGTCTTATACAACCTCCAATACTATGTTACTATGTAACTGTTATACAGACATTATGGGTAGGGTATAAAGGTTGGATAGATGAAACGTATGTCTTTATACAACCTCCAATACTATGTTACTATGTAACTGTTAACAGACATTATGGGTAGGTATAAAGGTGTTGTACTAGATGGAGTATGTCTTTATACAACCTCCAATACTATGTTACTATGAACTGTTATACAGACATTATGGGTAGGGTATAAAGGTTGGACTAGATGGATGTATGTCTTTATACAAACTCCAATACTATGTTACTATGTACTGTTATACAGACATATGGGTAGGGTATAAAGGTTGGACTAGATGGACATATGTCTTTATACAACCTCCAATACTATGTTACTATGTAACTGTTATACAGACATTATGGGTAGGGTATATAAGGTTGGACTAGATGGACGAATGTCTTTATACAACCTCCAATACTATGTTACTATGTAACTGTTATACAGACATTATGGGTAGGGTATAAAGGTTGGACTAGATGGACGTATGTCTTATACAACCTCCAATACTATGTTACTATGTAACTGTTATACAGACATTATGGGTAGGGTATAAAGGTTGGACTAGATGGACGTATGTCTTTATACAACCTCCAATACTATGTTTACTATGTAACTGTTATACAGACATTATGGGTAGGGTATAAAGGTTGGACTAGATGGAGTATGTCTTTATACAACCTCAATACTATGTTACTATGTAACTGTATACAGACATTATGGGTAGGGTATAAATGTTGGACTAGATGGACGTATGTCTTTATACAACCTCCAATACTATGTTACTATGTAACTGTTATAACGACATTATGGGTAGGTATAAAGGTTGGACTAGATGGACGTATGTCTTATACAACCTCCAATACTAGTTACTATGTAACTGTTATACAGACATTATGGTAGGGTATAAATGTTGGAGATGCGTATGTCTTTATACAAACTCCAATACTATGTTACTATGTAACTGTTATACAGACATTATGGGAGGGTATAAAGTTGGACTAGATGGACGTATGTCTTTATACAACCTCCAATACTATGTTACTATGTAACTGTTATACAGACATTATGGGTAGGGTATAAAGGTGGATTGATGGACTATGTCTTTATACAACCCCAATGCTATGTTACTATGTAACTGTTATACAGACATATAGGTAGGGTATAAAGGTTGAAGATGGACGTATGGTTTATACAACCTCCAATACTATGTTACTAGTAACTGTTATGCAGACATTATGGGTAGGGTATAAATGGTTGGATAGATGGACGTGTGTCTTTATAAACCCAATCTATGTTACTATGTAACTGTTATACAGACATTATGGTAGGGTATAAAGGTAGACTAGATGGACGTATGGCTTTATACAACCTCCAATACTATGTTACTATGTAACTGTTATGCAGACATTATGGGTAGGGTATAAAGGTTGGATAGATGGATGTATGTCTTTATACAACCCCAATACTGTTAACTAGACATGTTATACAGACATTATGGGTAGGGTATAAAGGTTTGACTAGATGGACTATGCTTTATACAACCTCCAATACTATGTTACTATGAACTGTATTGACAGACATTATGGGTAGGGTATAAAGGTTGGATAGATGGACGTATGTCTTTATACAACCTCCAATACATGTTACTATGTAACTGTATACAGACATTATGGGTAGGGTATAAAGGTTGGACTAGATGGACATATGTCTTTATACAACTCCAATACTATGTTACTATGTAACTGTTATGCAGACATTATGGGTAGGGTATAAAGGTTGGACTAGATGGACGTAGTCTTTATACAACCTCCAATACTATGTTACTATGTAACTGTTATGCAGACATTATGGGTAGGTATAAAGGTTGGATAGATGGACGTATGTCTTTATACAACCTCCAATACTATGTTACTATGTAACTGTTATGCAGACATTATGGGTAGGGTATAAAGGTTGGACTAGATGGACGTAGTCTTTATAAAACCTCCAATACCAATACATGTATTATGTAACTGTTATACAGACATATGGGTAGGGTATAAAGGTTGGACTAGATGACGTATGTCTTTATACAACCTCCAATACTATGTTACTATGTAACTGTTATACAGACATTATGGGTAGGGTAAAAAGGTTGGACTAGATGACGTATGTCTTTATACAACCTCCAATACTGTTACTATGTAACTGTATACAGACATTATGGGTAGGGTATAAAGGTTGTACTAGATGGAAGTATGTCTTTATACAACCTCCAATACTATGTTACTATGTAACTGTTATACAGACATTATGGGTAGGGTATAAAGGTTGGACTAGATGGATGTATGTCTTTATACAACCTCCAATACTATGTTACATGTACTGTATACAGACATTATGGGTAGGGTATAAAGGTTGGACAGATGGACATATGTCTTTATACAACCTCCAATACTTGTTACATGTAACTGTTATACAGACATTATGGGTAGGGTATAAAGGTTGGATAGATGGACGTAGTCTTATACAAACCTCCAATACTATGTTACTATGTAACTGTTATACAGACATTATGGGTAGGGTATAAAGGTTGGACTAGATGGACGGATGTCTTTATACAACCTCCAATATATGTTACTATGTAACTGTATTACAGACATTATGGGTAGGGTATAAAGGTTGGACTAGAGTGGACGTATGTCTTTATACAAACTCCCAATACTATGTTACTATGTAACTGTTATACAGACATTATGGGTAGGGTATAAAGGTTGGACTAGATGGACGTATGTCTTATACAACCTCCAATACTATGTTACTATGTAACTGTTATACAGACATTATGGGTAGGGAATGTTGGACTAGATGGACGTGTCTTTATACAACCTCCAATACTATGTTACTATGTAACTGTTATTACAGACATTATGGGTAGGGTTATAGATAAGGGTTGGACTAGATGGACGTATGTCTTTATACAACCTCCAATACTGTTACTATGTAAATGTTATACAGACATTATGGGTAGGGTAAAAGGTTGGACTAGATGACGTATGTCTTTATACAATCTCCAAAATTGTACAGTAACTGTTATACAGACATTATGGGGGTATAAAGTTGGACTAGTGGACGTAGTTCTTATACAACCCCCAATAACTATGTACTATGTAACTGATACAGACATATGGGTAGGGTATAAAGGTTGGATGGATGGACATGTGTCTTTATATAACTCCAATCTTATGTTACTATGTAACTTATAACAGACATTATAGGTAGGGTATAAAGGTTAGAAGAGGTGGACGATGTTTTATCTTTACAACCTCCAATAACTATGTTACTATGTAACTGTTAGCAGACATTATGGGTAGGGTATAAAGTTGGATTGATGGACGTGTGTCTTTATATAACCTCCAATCTATGTTACCATGTAACTGTTATACAGACATTATGGTAGGGTATAAAGGTTTGACTAGATGGACGTATGGCTTTATAAAACCCCAATACTATGTTACTAGTAACTGTAGCAGACATTATGGGTAGGGTATAAAGGTTGGATAGATGGATGTATGTCTTATACAACCTCCAATACTATGTTACTATGTAACTGTTTACAGACATTATGGGTAGGGTATAAGGTTGGACTAGATGGACTATGTCTTATACAACCTCCAATACTATGTTACTATGTAACTGTTATGCAGACATTATGGGTAGGTTATAAAGGTTGGACTAGATGGACGTACGTCTTTATACAACCTCCAATACTATGTTACTATGTAACTGTTATTCAGACATTATGGGTAGGGATAAAGGTTGGATAGATGGACGTATGTCTTTATACAACCTCCAATACTATGTTACTATGTAACGTTTATCAGACATTATGGGTAGGGTATAAAGTTGGACTAGATGGACGTATGTCTTATACAACCTCCAATACCATACTAGTTAATATGTAACTGTTATACAGACATTATGGGTAGGGTATAAAGGTTGGACTAGATGGACGTAGTCTTATACAACCTCCAATACTATGTTACTATGTAACTGTTATACAGACATTATGGGTAGGGTATAAAGGTTGGACTAGAGGACGTATGTTTTATAAAACCTCCAATACTATGTTACTATGTAACTGTTACAGACATTATGGGTAGGGTATAAAGGTTGGACTAGATGGACGTATGTCTTTATACAACCTCCAATACTATGTTACTATGTAAAGTTATACAGACATAGGGTAGGTATAAAGTGGACTAGATGGACGTATGTCTTTATACAACCTCCAATATATGTACTATGTAACTGTTATACAGACATTATGGGTAGGGTATAAAGGTTGGACTAGATGGACGTAGTCTTTTATACAACCTCCAATACTATGTACTATGTAACTGTTATACAGACATTATGGGTAGGGTATAAAGGTTGGACTAGATGGACGTATGTCTTTATACAACCTCCAATACATGTTACTAGTAACTGTTATACAGACATTATGGGTAGGGTATAAAGGTTGGACTAGATGGACGTATGTCTTTATACAACCTCCAATACTATTTTACTATGTAAACGTTATACAGACATTATGGGTAGGGTATAAAGGTTGGACTGATGGACGTATGTCTTTATACAACCTCCAATACTATGTTACTATGTAACTGTTAACAGACATTAGGGTAGGGTATAAAGGTGGACTAGATGGACGTATGTCTTTATACACCTCCAATACTATTTACATGTAACTGTTTAACAGACATTATGGGTAGGGTATAAAGGTTGGACTAGATGGACGTATGTCTTTATACAACCTCCATACTATGTTACTATGTACCGTTACAGACATTATGGTAGGGTATAAAGGTTGGACTAGATGGACGTTGTCTTTATACAACCTCCAATACTATGTTACTATGTAAATGTTATACAGACATTATGGGTAGGGTATAAAGGTTGGACTGATGGACGTATGTCTTTATACAACCTCAATACTATGTTACTATGAAATGTTATTACAGACATTATGGGTAGGGTAAAAGGTTTGACTAGATGGACGTATGTCTTTATACAACCTCCAATACTATGTTACTATGTAACTGTTAACAGACATTATGGGTAGGGTATAAAGGTTGGACTAGATGGACGTAGTCTTTATACAACCTCCAATACTGTTACTATGTAACTGTTATACAGACATGATGGGTAGGGTATAAAGGTTGGACTAGATGGACGTAGTCTTATACAACCTCCAATACTATGTTACTATGGAACTGTGTTATACAGACATTATGGGTAGGGTATAAAGGTGGACTAGATGGACGTATGTCTTTATACAACCTCCAATACTATGGTACTATGTAACTGTTAACAGACATTATGGGTAGGTGATAAAGGTTGGACTAGATGGACGATGTCTTTATACAACCTCCAATACTATGTTACATTGTAACTGTATACAGACATTATGGGTAGGGTATAAAGGTTGGACTAGATGAACGTATTCTTTATACAACCTCCAATATATGTTACTATGTAACTGTGTATACAGACATTATGGTAGGGTATAAAGGTGGACTAGATGACGTATGTCTTTATAACAACCTCAATACTATGTTACTATGTAACTGTTATACAGACATTATGGTAGGGTAAAAGGTTGTGACTAGATGAAGTATGTCTTTATACAACCTCCAATACTATGTTACTATGTAACTGTTATACAGACATTATGGGTAGGGTATAAGGGTGGACTAGATGGACGTATGTCTTTATACAACCTCCAATACTATGTTACTATGTACTGTTATACAGACATTATGGGTGAGGGTATAAAGGTTGGACTAGATTGACGTATGTCTTATACAACCTCCAATACTATGTGTACTATGTAACTGTTATACAGACATTATGGGTAGGGTATAAAAGTGGGGACTAGATGGACGATGTCTTTATAAAACCTCCAAACTATGTTACTAGTAACTGTTATACAGACATTAGTGGTAGGGTATAAAGGTTGGACTAGATGGACGTATGTCTTTATACAACCTCCAATACTATGTACTATGTAACTGTTATACAGACATATGGGTAGGGTATAAAGGTTGGACTAGAGGACGTATGTCTTTATACAACCTCCAATACTATGGTATATATGTACTGTTATACAGACATTATGGGTAGGGATAAGGTTGGACTAGAGTGGTGATGTCTTTATACAACCTCCAATACTATGTTACTATGTAACTGTTATACAGACATTATGGGTAGGGTATAAAGTTGGACTAGAGGACGTATGTCTTTATACAAAATCCAATACTTATGTTACTTGTAACTGTTATACAGACATTATGGGTAGGGTATAAAGGTGGACTAGATGGACGTATGTCTTTATACAACCTCCCAATACTACGTTACTATGTAACTGTTATACAGACATTATGGTAGGGTAAATGTTGGACTAGATGGACGATGTCTTTATACAACTCCATACTATGTTACTATGTAACTGTTATACAGAATTATGTGAGGGTTATAAATGTGGACTAGATGGAGTATGTCTTTATACAACTCCAATACTATGTTACTATGTAACTGTATACAGACATTATGGGTAGGGTATAAAGGTGGTTGGATGGACATGGTGTCTTTATTAACCTCCAATGCTATGTTACGTATGTAACTGTATACAGACATT
>CM033474.1:2917650-3004286 GCA_019447015.1 Hymenochirus boettgeri | reverse complement strand
TCGATAGATAGGATAGATAGACTAGACACGAAAGGAACGAAAGACAGAGAGACTAGCTTAAATAGATAGATAGATAGAGTGATAGATGTTGAAGATGATCGATAGAGTAGATAGATAGTGATAAAATAGATAGATGATAGCTAGATAGCTAGATCGATAGATAGCTAGATATGATAGATAGATATGATAGATGAAGATGAAGATGATAGCTAGATGATGATAGATAGATAGATAGATAGATAGTAGATAGCTAGATATGATAGATAGATAGATAGATTGAATAGATAGTAGATAGATAGATAGATATAGAATGATAGATAGATGATAGATAGATAGTATAGATAGATCTAGAAGATAGTAGATAGATAGATAGATGATAGATGATTAGATGATAGATAGATAGCTAGATAGATAGATGACAGATAGATGATAGATAGATAGATAGATAGATAGATAGATAGATAGATAGATAGATAGATAGATAGATGATAGATGATAGATAGATGATAGATATATAGATAGATAGATAGATAGTCGTGATAAAATAGATAGTAGATGATAGCTAGAAACTGATGATAGATAGATAGATGATAGATGATAGATCGATAGATGATAGATGATAGATGATGATAGATGATAGATAGATATGATAGATAGATTAGGATAATAGATAGATAGATGATAGATAGATGCTAGATAGATAGAGATAGGAGATAGTAGATAGATAGGAGATCGATTGAAGATGATAGATGCATAGTGATAGATGATAGATAGATAGATGATAGATAGATAGAGTAGATTGATAGATGATAGTAGATAGATAGATAGACGATAGAGATAGAGTAGATAGTATAGATAGATAGATCGAGAAGATAAGATAGATAGATAGATAGATAGACTAGACAGACAGACAGACAGATAGATAGATAGATAGATAGATAGATAGATAGATGATGATAGATAAGAAGCATATGCACTAATGTAAGACAAAGGGGTTTGGTTACAATGGCAATTCTCTATTTCTCTGAAACTTGTTTGGAATATTATTATTATTCATGTTAATTTCAAGTTTTGAGCCAGATTTGATTTGTGAATAAAATGTAATACTTTAATCCCTAACAAGGAAATAATACAATGTTGCTTTTTTGAGTCCTAGATTTCATCATTAAAAATACAAAAATAAAGCTGAAATGTATTCAGGTGTGAAATACTAAGATATTGGAAGTCACAGGAAATCTCCGCTGTATAAACACGGAGAGAGCAGTGCTCTTCTTTTTATACAGTAAATGAGATTGTTAAAATGGAGTATTAAACTAGAATATTAAAACATTGAAAAGTAATAATCTGCTTACCTGTTCCATTCCGAAATAAAAAAACAATAAAAAATAGTCATATAGAACACAAAATGCAGGTAGACCACAGTACAACAAGGCAATCCAATACTGTACTGTACTGTACTGTACTATACTGTACTGTACTGTAACTGTACTGTACTGTACTGTACTGTACTATACTATACTGTACTATACTCTACTATACTATACTATACTATACTGTTAACTATACTATACTGTACTATACTATACTATACTTATACTATACTGTACTGTACTGTACTATACGTACTATACTATATTGTACTATACTGTACTATACTATACTGTACTGTACTGTACTATACTATACTGTACTGTACTGTACATACTGTACTATACTATACTGTACTATACTATACTATACTGTACTGTACTGTACTATACTATATTGTACTATACTATACTATACTGTACTGTACCTGTACTATACTGTACTAACTATACTGTACTGTACTGTACTGTACTTTACTGTACTGTACTGTACTGTACTGTACTGTACTGTACTGTACTGTACTGTACTGTACTGTACTGTACTAGTACTGTACTGTAAGCATACTATACTAGTACTGTAACTACGACTGTACTGTACTGTACTGTACTGTACTGTACTTATATACGGTCTATACTAACTGTACTGTACTGTACTAACTGTACTATACTGTACTATACTGTACTGTACTATACTATATCTATACTATACTATACTGTACTGTACTATACTATACTGTAACTATACTATACGGTACTATTACTGTACGTATACTGTACTATACTGTACTATACTATACTGTACTATACTGTACTATCACTGTACTGTACTATAACTGTACTGTACTGTACTGTACTGTACTATACTATACTATACTGTACTGTACTATACTATAACTATACTGTACTGTACTGTACTATACTATACTGTACTGTACTGTACTATACTATACTGTACTGATACGTATCTATACTATACTATACTATACTGTACTATACTGTACTATACTGTACTATACTATACTATACTGTACTGTACTTGTACTTACTAGTACTATACTGACTACTAATACTGTACTAACAAATCTATACTATCCTGTACTATACTGTACATACTGTACTATACTGTACTGTACTACTACCTGTAACTATACTGTTCTATACTGTACTATACTATACTGCTACTATACTGTACTGTACTATACTATACTGTCTATACTTATACTGTACGTACTATACTATACTATACTACTTTACTTACTATACTGTACTGTACTATCCTATACTATACTATATTTTGCAATTTCATTGGATTGCCTTTTGTACTGTGGTCTACCTGCGATTTCTGTGTTCTATATGACATTTTTTTATTGTTTTTTTATTTCGAATGGAACAGGTAAGCAGATTATTACTTTTCAATTTTTAATATCCTAGTTTAATACTCCATTTTTAACAATCTCATTTACTTGTATAAAAAAAGAGCACTGCGGCTCTCCGTGTTTATACAGTCGGAGATTTCCTTGGTGACTTCCAATATCTTAGTATTTCACAGCTGAATACATTTCAGCTTATTTTTTGTATTTTTAATGATGAAATCTAGGACTCAAAAAAGCAATGTAATATTTCCTTGTTAGGGATTAAGTATACATTTTTATTACAAATACAATCTGGCTCAAAACTTGAAATTAACATGATAAATAATATATTCCAAACAAGTTTTCAGAAGAAATAGAGAATTGCCATTGTAACCAAACTCCCTTTGTCTTACAATGTAGTTGCATATCTATCTATTTATCTATCTATCTATCTATCTATCTATCTATCTATCTATCTCTATCTGTCTGTCTGTCTGTCTATCTATCTATCTATCTATCTATCTATCTATCTATCTATCTATCTATCTATCTATCTATCTATCTATCGTCTATCTATCTATCTATCTATCATCTATCAATCTATCTATCTATCTATCTATCTATCTATCTATCATCTATCATCTATCATCTATCATCTATCTATCTATCTATCTATCTATCTGTCATCTATCATCTATCATCTATCTATCTATCTATCTAGCTATCATCTATCTATCTATTTATCACTATCTATCTATCTATCTATCTATCATCTATCATCTATCTATCATCTATCATCTATCTATCATCTATCATCTATCTATCTATCTATCTAGTTATCTAGCTATCATCTATCTATCTATTTATCACTATCTATCTATCTATCTATCATCTATCATCTATCTATCATCTATCATCTATCATCTATCTATCTATCTATCTATCTATCTATCTATCTATCATCTATCTATCTATTATCTATCTATCCTATCTATCTATCATCTTCTATCTATCTATCTATCTTCTATCGATCTATCTATCTATCTATCTATCTATCTATCTATCATCTATCATCTATCTATCTACTATCATCTATCTCACTCATCTTATCTATCTAGCTATCTATCTATCTATCTATCTACATCATCTATCTATCTATCTATCTTCTATCTATCTATCACATCTATCTATCTATCTAGCTATCTAGCTATCTAGCTATCATCTATCTACTATCTATTTATCACTATCTATCTATCACTATCTATCATCTATCTCTATCATCTATCTATCTATCTATTTATCTATCTATCTGTCTGTCTGTCTGTCTATCTATCTATCTATCTATCTACCATCTATCTATCTATCATCTATCTATCTATCATCTATCTATATATCATCTATCTATATATCATCTATCTATTATCTATCTATCTATTATCTAGCTATCTATCTATCTATCTATCTATCTATCTATCTATCTATCTATCTATCTATCTATCTATCTATCTATCTATCTATCTATCTATCTATCTATCTATCTATCTATCATATCTATCATCTATCTATCTATCTATCAATCTATCTATCTACATCTATCATCTATCTACTATTATCTATCTATCTATCTATCATCTATCTATCTATCTAATCTCTCTATCTATCTATCATCTATCATCTATCATCTATCATCTATCTATCTATCTATCTATCTATCTATCTATCTATCTATCTATCTATCGTGTATCATCTATCTATCATCTATCTATCTATCTATCTATCATTATTATTATTTTTATGGATTTATATAGCGCCAACATCTTCCGTGGCACTTTACAATTACATAGTCATACGTTACATACAGATAATACATGTTATACAAAGTCATACTATTACATACACAGGTAATACAACCTACAAATACCACAGTAAACAGAGTGATGAGTTTCTTACAGCAATACCGTGATACAAAGGACGAGGACCCTGCCCAAAGAGCTTACAGTCTAGAGGAAATGGGGGTGAGGCTAAGGTTGCGGGAATCGGTAGGCTGTAAATAGATTGGCAGTGAGTGTGAAAGCGGTTTGGATCATATTGGGAAGTAAGATGTGTAATGTCTAGACCAGGTTATTTGCTTGTTTGAAAAGGTGGGTTTTAAGCTATGTTTAAATTATTAAGGGACGGTAAGTGACGGACAGATGGAGGAAGTGAGTTACAGAGCAGAGGCAGCACAAGCAAAGTCCTGAATACGAGCATGAGAAAGAGGTGATCAGGGTGGATGAGAGAGGGAGATCATTTGCAGAGCAGAGGTTGCATCTCGGATGATATTGGTGGATCAGCTCTAAGATATATGAAGGGCTTGTTGGATAGTGCTTATAGGATAGAGTAAGCAGCTTGAACTGGATCCTTTGCGTGAGGGGCAACCAGTGAGGGACTGACAGAGAGGAAGGCATTAGAGAAGTGAGAAGAGAATGAATGAGCCAGGCAGCAGAGTTGAGGATAGATTAAAGCGGTGCCAGGAGGTTGTTTAGTAACCACACATGAGGTGTGTTGCAGTAGTCTAGCCAGGATATGATTAGGGCATGGACTAGGATTTTTGTAGCTTCATTCAAGAGAGAGGGTCAAATGCGGGAATGTTTTTGAGTTGGAGCTGACGAGTTGGCAAGCGAATTGACATTAGGTTTGAAGGAAAGATCAGAATCTAGCATTATTCCCTGTCAGCGGACATAAGAGATGGATATGGATGTGTTGTTAATATTAATAGTAAGACTAGAGAGGGAAAACAGATCATGAGGGGAAAGGACAAGTTCAGTCTTGTCCATGTGTTGAGTTTGAGGAAGCGGGAGGACATGAAGGCAGAGATGGCACTAAGGTAGTCGGAGTTGGAACCTATAGGAGGAGCTAGGGTGCACAGGAAAACCATTTTGAATGGTTTCAATTTTTCAGTGAAATTGAGGCTATTTCATCAGCTGATAAACAGGGTTGGCGGAGAGGTGGCAAACAGAGCAGGAGTGTTAATACTTTAAAGAGCTGTTTGGGTTATGTTGTGTGGATATGAGTGAAAAATTGTTTTGTTTGGCTAAGATAAAGCACCTCTGAGCTGATAAAGGGAAATTTTAAATTCAAGAAACTCTCTATTTTTGTTACTCTTGCGCCAGTGTCGCTTGGCATACGGGATTGCCTTTTCAACTTTTAAATCTGATCCGTAAGCCGTGGTTGTGGTTCTTGCAACTAAGCGACGGGTGGTTAAGAGAAACAGAGTCAAGGCATGGGAAACCATGATATGGTAGTGGACAGCTGCAAGATCAGGGCAGAGAAAGAGTTAGTGTTAGAGGGGACAGAGAGTGAATGGGGTTGAGATTACGCAGGTCCCTGCATCTGTACGTTTGGTTGTTAGGGGTTACGGCTGGACAGATGACAGCAGATTAAATTTGAGAAGATGATGATTGACAGAGGAAAGGGAGAGCTGGAGAAGTTAGATATGGAGCAGAGACGGGTAAAGACCAAATCCGTGTGTGTCCATTACAATGGGTCTGGGCAGAGGACCATTGGGTAAGGCCAAGGGGAGGTAAGAGAGAGAAGTTTAGTGGCAGCAGAGGTGTTGGTATCGATGCATATTGAAATCCCCTAAGATAATTGAGGGGATGTCAGTGGATAGAAGGTCAACCAAGCAGAGAAGTGGTCAAAGAAAGAGGTGGTCGGGCCGGTGGTCAATAAATAACTGCAAATCTGTAGGGGAGTAAACAGAGTGGGACTCAAAAGAAAGATGGAGAGGGCTGAAGTGAAGGCCACTTTACGAGAGCGCGTTGGTGACCAGAGTCAGAGGGTGACAGCCATGTTTAGGTAAGACAAAAAAGTAAAGCAGTTAGAGATAAATAGGTTTTGTACGTGTGCAAGTTTATTACAAACAGACCCGCCGTTCCCCAGGGCCCACAGATATAGGAGCAGGGGAAGGGAAAGGAGAGGTACATTAGTGATATTGGGTGTATTTAGGGTACCAGTGGATGAAGGCACTTATGGGCAGTAGACATTAGGATGGGGATGGTTTGATCATACATGCGGTATGGGAGTGGGGCTGGGATGGGGGGAGATATCACCAGCTGCAAGTAGACACAAAAACAAGGTTATTTGAGGCACAGGATACACTAGTAACTAGTCCCATGGACCAAGGTGCAGGCACTATAACTAGTTGATAATATATAGAACAAGAGAGAAAAGGAGAGAAGTACCGCACTCAAAAATTCTGTATATAAGTAAAAAACCCTTTATTGGTAGACCCATGAAGGTCCAGAATAGGGTACACACATAGAGAATAGATAAGAATTAAACTCTAAAAGCATATCAAATCAATGACATAGCAAGTGCACAGAGTCCTTTCCCAACAGTCACAAAGGCCTAATTACAGTCCGGTACCTACTTAACTGTCAGAAGTGCTGCGAGATAGTGACACACATCGGGGGTCCCGATGGGTGGGAAGGGCCCATGTAGAGGAAACACCGGTAAGCCAGGTATTGAGAACGCCGAACGCGTTTCGTCCAAACGGACTTTCTCAACAGCGTGCAAGACCAGCAACGAAACGCTTTAAATACAGCAACTGTGCCCCTGCAAGTAGAAGCAGGAGAGAGAATGAGAGAGTGACAGTGGGATTTAAATGGACCATGCATTTGTCTTTGAGTGGAGGGAGCTGGGGGGTGTTTGAGAATGGAAAGGAGTTCATGGTGGGTGAGGAGGGGAAGAGATAAAATGGAGGGTGCGATGTAAAAGACTTACCAACAGGGGGTGTTACAGTGAGGTGATAGAGCTGAGTAGGTAGGTAACCAGGAGGTAAGGAACAAGGTTATATGGAACATGATGATGGGTAATAATACAATGAAGGGTTCAACGGTCTGATCCAATGAGCAGAGTTCAGTGTCAGTACTTCAGGGTACTTCTGGTTTAAATCTGGTGTTAATTATAGTTTAGTTTATAGTTTATAGTATTTGAGGTTGAATAAAGACATACATACATCCAGTCCAACCCATCTAGCAATATCCTCATTTCCTGCCTAACTTTGTCCAGAGGAAGGCAAAAAAAACCCCAAAATTTATGAAGGGGGAAAAATTCCTTCCTGACTCCAAGTGGCAATCGGAAATTTCCTTGGATCAACTCTACTTTATGTATCAATACCAGTAACTTGCACATTCCTTGTTTGCAAACTCATCCAGCTTTTAATTAAACTGACCAATGAACCTGCCATAACAACGTCCACGGGAAGACAGTTCCATAGCTTTACCTTCTCACAGTGAAAACCCTTCCTAACTGGAAGCCTAAACCTTTTTTCTTCAAGTCTTAAGGGATGTCCGCGTGTCCTCTGACATGTTCTATTGGTGAACAATGAACATTTTCCTCCCTTGAATCCATACCTCTCTTTATACAAGACAATACCCTGCTGGCTCTGGCTGTTGCCGCCTGGCACTGCTTGCTACCTTTAAGTTTTGTTATCCACCAAAACTCCAACAGACATTCACTTAACACAGAGCCATTATAGTATAAGTAGCACAAGGATTTTTAAGTCCAAATGCATCACCTTACATTATCAACATTGAATTTCATCTGCCACTTAACAGCCCAATGTGACAATCTATCTAGATCCCCTGTAACGATTGCACATCCTCTGAAGTTTTTAATGGTCGACAAAGTTTTGTGTCGTCAGCAAACACAGAAATCTTGCTGACAATACCCACTTCCAAATCATTAATAAATAGATTAAATAGAAGCGGCCCAACACAGAACCCTGGGCACCCCACTTAGCACTTTAGTCCATAATGATGAAGCCCATTACAACTACTTTCTGCATCATATTCATTAACCAATTTCTATCCATGTAAAAATGGGACTCCCCAGACCAACAGACCATAGCTTATACATTAGTCGCCTATGGGGGACTGTACAAAAGCTTTGCAAAATCCAAGTAAACTACATCTACTGCTATGCCAGAGTCTAATTTCTACTAACTTCCTCATAAAAGCCAAGCAGTTAGTTTGACAAGATCTATTCCTCCTAAATCCTGCTGGTTACTACTTATAATGTCATTATTAAACTTATTAAACTTTCCAGGATCTCCCCACCACTGAAGTTAAACTTACAGGCCTGTAATTACCCGTTGTTCCGACTACCCTTTTTGAATATTGGAATAACATCGCCTTTTAACAATCCAGAGGCACACCTCCATTGCAGCAGCATCTGTTATTGGCTGAGACATAACATCTCGGTCATAAAAGGTGCCGCTGCCGGTCACAGGGGAAAAAAAATGGACATACCCTTTTAATATACATGGCTCAGTGGTTAGTCCTCAGTTTGGATCTTCCCTTGGACACTTTTGCAAGGATTCAGTGGGTTTCCCTGTGCACTCTGCTTTCCCCCAAAATCATAAAGACATACTGATAGGTTGTTTGTGGCAAATAAATATGCTTAGATTGTAAGCTCTTTGGCGCAGGGCCTTATGAGAGAGAGAGAAAAAGAGAGACCTACTTACTACTTCTTGCCTTTTTCCAATCCAGAGGCACACCACCAGACATGGGGGAATCTGCAGAAATAAGAAACAATGGCCTAGATAAAACGGAACATAGCTCCCTAAGTACCCGGGGATGTATTTTAACCAGTCCAGGAATTTATTATATTAACCTTATTAGTTAAGTGCACTTAAATCTTTTATACCATTATTGCTACTATACTCTATGATATCTGTACGTGATCTTCATAGTGTACACAGAGGGAAAAAAAGTTTCAAGACATTTGCTTTATCGCCATTACTATACTATACTGTACTGTACTATACTATACTATACTATATTTTGCAATTTCATTGGATTGCCTTTTGTACTGTGGTCTACCTGCGATTTCTGTGTTCTATATGACTATTTTTTATTGTTTTTTTATTTCGAATGGAACAGGTAAGCAGATTATTACTTTTCAATGTTTTAATATCCTAGTTTAATACTCCATTTTTAACAATCTCATTTACTTGTATAAAAAGAAGAGCACTGCGGCTCTCCGTGTTTATACAGTCGGAGATTTCCTTGGTGACTTCCAATATCTTAGTATTTCACAGCTGAATACATTTCAGCTTTATTTGTTGTATTTTTAATGATGAAATCTAGGACTCAAAAAAGCAAGCATTGTAATTATTTCCTTGTTAGGGATTAAAGTATTACATTTTTATTACAAATACAATCTGGCTCAAAACTTGAAATTAACATGAATAAATAATAATATTCCAAACAAGTTTCAGAAGAAATAGAGAATTGCCATTGTAACCAAACTCCCTTTGTCTTACAATGTAGTTGCATATCTATCTATTTATCTATCTATCTATCTATCTGATAGAGAGATAGATAGATAGATAGATAGATAGAGACAGGATAGATGATAGAGATAGATAGATAGATAGATGATAGATGATAGGATGATAGATAGATAGATAGATAGATAGATGAGATAGATAGAATAGATAGATAGATGTAGCTAGATAGATTAGATAGTAGATAGATAGATAGATAGATAGATGATAGATAGATGATAGATAGATAGAGAGATAGATGATTAGATATGATAGATAGATAAGATAGATAGCTAGATAGATAGATGATGATAGATAGATAGATGATAGATAGATAGATAGAGATAGATAGATAGATAGATAGATAGATAGATGATAGATAGATAGATAGATAGATAGATAGATAGATAGATAGATAGATAGAGATAGATAGATAGATAGATAGATAGATAGATAGATAGATGATAGATGATAGATAGATAGATAGATAGATAGAGATAGATAGATAGATAGATAGAGATAGATGATAGATGATAGATAGATGATAGATATATAGATAGATAGATAGATAGTGATAAATAGATAGATAGATGATAGCTAGATAACTAGATAAGATAGATAGATAGATGAAGATGATAGATAGATAGATGGATAGATGATAGATAGATGATAGATGATAGATAGATAGATAGATAGATAGTGATAAATAGATAGATAGATGATAGCTAGATAGATAGATAGATAGATGATAGATGATAGATGACAGATAGATAGATAGAGATAGATAGATGATAGATGATAGATGATAGAAGATAGATAGATATATAGATAGATAGATAGATGATAGATGATAGATGATAGATGATAGATGATAGATAGATAATAGATAGGATAGAGTAGATAGATCGAAGATAGATAGAAGATAGACAGACAGACAGACAGATAGATAGATAGATAGATAGATAGATAGATAGAAGATAGATAGATAAATAGATAGATATGCAACTATTGTAAGACAAAGGGAGTTTGGTTACAATGGCAATTCTCTATTTCTTCTGAAACTTGTTTGGAATATTATTATTTTCATGTTAATTTCAAGTTTTGAGCCAGATTGTATTTGTAATAAAAATGTAATACTTAATCCCTAACCGGAAAATAATACAATGTGCTTTTTTTTGAGTCCTAGATTTCATCATTAAAAATACAACAAATAAAGCTGAAATGTATTCAGCTGTGAAATAATAAGATATGGAAGTCACCAGGAAATCTCCGACTGTAAAACACGGAGAGCCGCCGTGCTCTTCTTTTTATACAAGTAAATGAGATTGTTAAAAATGGAGTATTAAACTAGGATATTAAAACATTGAAAAGTAATAATCTGCTTACCTGTTCCATTCGAATAAAAAAACAATAAAAAATAGTCATATAGAACACAGAAATCGCAGGTAGACCACAGTACAAAAGGCAATCCAATGAAATTGCAAAATATAGTATAGTATAGTATAGTACAGTACAGTATAGTATAGTACAGTACAGTATAGTATAGTATAGTACAGTACAGTATAGTATAGTATAGTACAGTATAGTATAGTACAGACAGTATAGTACAGTATAGTATAGTACAGTATAGAACAGTATAGTACAGTGTAGTATAGTACAGTACAGTATAGTACAGTATAGTACAGTATAGTACAGTATAGTATAGTTTAGTATAGTACAGTATAGTACAGTACAGTATAGTATAGTATAGTACAGTACAGTACAGTATAGTATAGTACAGTACAGTATAGTACAGTATAGTACAGTATAGTATAGTATAGTATAGCATAGTATAGTATAGTATAGTATAGTACAGTACAGTACAGTATAGTATAGTACAGTACAGTACAGTATAGTATAGTATAGTTACAGTACAGTATAGTACAGTATAACAGTAAGTAAGTACAGTACAGTTAAACAGTATAGTACAGTATAGTACAGTATAGTATAGTACAGTATAGACAGTATAGTTCAGTATAGTACAGTAGTATAGACAGATAGTATAGACAGTACAGTATAGTATAGTATATAGTATAGTACAGTACATATAGTACGTATAGTACCGTATATAGTAGTACAGTACAGTATAGTATGTACAGTATATAGTAAGTACAGTACAGTACAGACAGTACAGTACAGTACAGTACAGTACAGTATAGTATAGTATAGTACAGTACCGTATAGTACAGTACAGTACAGTACAGTACAGTACAGTACAGGACAGTACAGTACAGTACAGTACAGTACAGTACGTACAGTACAGTACAGTACAGTACAGTATAGTATAGTACAGTATAGTACAGTACAGTACAGTATAGATAGTATAGTCAATATAGTATAGTACAACAGTACAGTATATAGTATAGATAGTACAGTACAATATAGTACAGTATAGTACAGTACAGTACACTATAGTATAGTACAGTACAGTACAATATAGTATAGTACAGTATAGTACAATATAGTATAGAACAGTATAGTATAGTACAGTACAGTATAGTATAATAGTATAGTATAGTACAGTATAGTATAGTACAGTATATAAGTATAGTATAGTATAGTATAGTACAGTATAGTATAGTACAGTACAGTACAGTCAGTACAGTACAGTACAGTACAGTATAGTACAGTACAGTACAGTACAGTATAGTATTTGGGGATGAATAAAGACATAAGTCCATCCAACCAACCTACTGTACTCAGTAAAAGCAGAATTATGATGGGTAGAGATGGCCGAACTTCATAAAGTTCAGTCCATTTTCGAACTTTTGAACTTCAGTTCGGACCCATTAAAGTCAATGGGGGAGTGATACTTTGTAAAGTCCGGATGATTTACAGCTAAACTTACAATGGTATACTGGCCTCATTTGGAATATGCAGTGAATTGGAATCCTGTGTACAAAAAGGACATCTTTGAAATGGAAAGGGTTCAAGAGAAGGCAACTAAATTAATAAGGGAATTGGGGGAGCTTGAATATGAAGAGAGACTGGAGAAGTTACAATTATGTACGCTGGAGAAAAGGCGCTTGCGTGGAATATGATTTACTGTGTATAAATACATTAACGGACCATACAATAAACTATCTGGGGCTTTGTTCACCAATAGAACATGTCAGAGGACACAAGGACATCCCTTAAGACTTGAAGAAAAAGGTTTAGGCTTCAAGTTGGGAAAGGGTTTTTCACTGTGAGAACGGAAAGCTATGGAACTGTCTTCCAGTGGACATTGTTATGGCAGGTTCATTGGTCGTTTTAAAAAAGCTGGATGGTTTCTACAAACAAGAATGTTACAAGTTAATGGTATTGATATATAATATAGAGTAGAGTGGTGGAAAGGGTTTGTCACTGTGAGAACGGTAAAGCTATGGAACTGTCTTCATGGATGTTGTTATGGCAGGTTCATTGGTCAGTTTAATAAAAAGCTGGATGAGTTTCTACAAACAAGGAATGTTACAAGTTACTGGTATTGATACATAAAGTAGAGTTGGGAAAGGGTTTGTCACTGTGAGAACGGTAAAGCTATGGAACTGTCTTGTGGACGTTGTATGGCAGGTTCATTGGTCAGTTAATAAAAAGCTGGATGAGTTTCACAAACAAGGAATGTTACAAGTTACTGGTATTGATACATAAAGTAGAGTTGGGAAAGGGTTTGTCACTGTGAGAACGGTAAAGCTATGGAACTGTCTTCCAGGGACGTTGTTTGGCAGGTTTATTGGTCAGTTTAATAAAAAGCTGGATGAGTTTCTGCAAACAAGGAATGTTGCAAGTTACTGGTATTGATATATAAAGTAGAGTTGGGAAAGGGTTTGTCACTTGTGAGAACGGTAAAGCTGTGGAACTGTCTTCCAGTGGACATTGTTATGGCAGGTTCATTGGTCAGTTTAATAAAAAGCTGGATGAGTTTCTACAAACAAGGAAGTTACAAGTTACTGGTATTGATACATAAAGTAGGGTCGGGAAAGGGTTTGTACTGTGAGAACGGTAAAGCTATGGAACTGTCTTCCAGTGGACGTTGTTATGACAGGTTCATTGGTCAGTTTAATAAAAAGCTGGATGAGTTTCTGCAAACAAGGAATGTTACAAGTATTGGTATTGATAATAAAGTAGAGTTGGGAAAGGGTTTGTCACTGTGAGAACGGTAAAGCCATGGAACTGTCTTCCAGTGGAACGTTGTTATGGCACGTTCTTTGGTCAGTTTAATAAAAGATGGATGAGTTCTGCAAACAAGGAATGTTACAAGTTACTGGTATTGATACATAAAGTAGAGTTGGAAAGGGTTGTCACTGTGAGAACGGTAAAGCTATGGAACTGTCTTCCAGTGGACGTTGTTATGGCAGGTTCATTGGTCAGTTTAATAAAAAGCTGGATGAGTTTCTACAAACAAGGAATGTTACAAGTTACTGGTATTGATACATAAAGTAGAGTTGATCCAGGGAAATTTCCGATTGCCACTTGGAGTCAGGAAGGAATTTTTTTCCCCTTCATAAATTTTGTGGGTTTTTTTTTTTGCCTTCCTTGAAAAGAGGATACTGCTAGATGGGTTGGATGGATGGACATATGTCTTTATCAACCTCAAATACTATGATATACGTAATGGCTGTGGCACCTGGGAAGTGGTCTGGGGAACATGTCACTATCACTAAAACTGTTAAAACACTTTTATACATGAGCAGGCAATTGTCGAGTTTTGTGTAAGCTACATTCGAGGGTTACGGACAATTCGAGGGTTACCAAAATCGAAATATACTTTCGAGGGTTAGCGAGCGATACATTTAAGGTTAGCAAAACTATCCATACATTCGAGGGTTACGAAAACGAATGATACTTTCAAGGGTTAGCGAACGATACATTCTAGGGTTGTTGAACAGCCCCATATATCTATAATTTACGAAATACAGCCGTTAGTCCGGAAAGTCCGAGAAACTGGGTCGGGATAGTTTGAAAAGTCCGAACCCATTCCGACTTGTTAAGTTCGAATTCGAGTTAGTCCATCTCTTATGATGGGGGGGGAAGTCCTTCGACTCAAAGTGGCAATCGGAAATATCCCTGGATCAACTTGTGTATCAATACCAGTACATGCATATTCTTTGTTTTAAAAAACTCTGATATGTTCTATTGGTGAACAATGCCTAGACAGTTTTTTGTATGGCCCATGAATGTATTTATACACCGTAATCATATCCCCACGTAAGCACCTTTTCTCTAGTGTACATAATTGTAACTAATACAATCTTATGCATTCATTTCAATTAGTTTATGCTGGTGCCATAATGAGAGTTTATAGTTTGCCAAGCTATTATAGATTCAATACTTTAATACTGAATTAGAACATTTAGATACATAAAGTAGAATCTGTGGTAGTTTCGTCCAAACCTGGTTTCGGGGCAGAACTAACAATTTTGTTTCTGAAATTGAAATGGTCAAAAGTACCACTGACATTTAACCCCAAAATTGTAGAAATTCTGACCATTAAACAAAAGTTTCAAGGTTAATATAGAGTCTTCACAGTGTGACAAATCTGGTTACATCTGTTGTGAAATTCCAAGTTTAAATTTCTTTGCGAACCCACGGACAGAACGGAACTCAATAAAATATGCATATATGCAACAAAAACATTGTGGGGGAATTTCCAAAAACAAAAAAAATTTGTATCAATATACAAAGAGTTAGTGGGGTTTGAAGAGGAGATCTTCTAAGGCAGCAGCAGATTTAAAAGTTATACAGCAGCCTCAGCCAATTATTGAAAGGCAAGTTTACTTTTCCCACACTGTGTAGTGATGTACTACGAACTAGAGATGGGTCCTAATTTTGAAATGTACCTGGTTTCGAAGCAGATCTGGTGGGAATTTTTAGAATTCAAAAGCCAGAACTTATTGAAAATCAAAGTCAAAAAAATTGAATGTCACTGTCGAAAAATCGATAAACTCTACGGTCGAAAAATTAAAAAATTCTGTTTTCAGTTCTGATTTTCAGAAATACCACGCATACAGTGAGTTTTGTTCTTCTCTAGTGAGAACTGCTTTATAAATCATACAAGAAATACGTATTGTTTGTGTTCATTCATTTTTAATTTTATACATTTGTGAAAATATCTTACAAATGATAAATTATATTTTTTTTACAGCAAATTTTCCTGTTCTTTATTGTGCTTGTCTATGGAATATTCTAGAAATATGCCACCTTGTAATACATAACGAGTAGAAGTTTCATTTTAAAAACATTTGGAGACAGGCATTGGTTATTTTTTACGAACCATTTATCTTTATTTATGAACTGCAAACTTTTACTTCAACAACCTACTCATGATCAAAATGTATTATTACTCCTATAAGCTACTGCCTGCCTATACATTATTAAAATGCTTTATTACATAATAATTGCCTGTTATCTCTTTAACCAGTATTAACTTTTTTGAATTAAATGGTAATCGGCAATTATGAACAATGCCGCCAAAATATTAATTTACAGCACAACTTTAGAATAATACTCCCTGAACAGACATAGATTCCTCCAGCATGAGGATTCAAATGCTCCTAGAACCAACGTCTGATAGTAGCTTTTGCCTTCCTAACTTCTCATCTCTGCTGCAGTATCCAAACCTACAGTTCTTATCAGCCTCTTCTGCTCTAGTATCCAAACCTACAGTTCTTATCAGCCTCTTCTGCTCTAGTATCCAAGCCTACAGTTCTTATCAGCCTCTTCTGCTCTAGTATCCAAGATACAGTTCTATCAGCCTCTTCTGCTCTAGTGTCCAAACCTACAGTTCTTCAGCCTCTTCTGCTCAGTATCCAAGCATACAGTTTTTCCGCCTTTCTGCTCCAGTATCCAAGCTACAGTTTTATCAGCCTCTTCTGCTCTAGTAACAAGCATACAGTTTTTATCAGCCTCTCTGCTCTAGTATCCAAAACCTACAGTCTATCAGCCTCTTGCTCTAGTATCACAGCATACAGTTTTTATCAGCCTCTCTGCTCCAGTATCCAAGGCTACAGTTCTTATCAGCCTTCTGCTCCAGTATCCAAGCCTACAGTTCTTATCAGCCTTCTGCTCTAGATCCAAGCATACAGTTTTTACAGCTCTTCTGTCCAGTATCCAAGCCTACAGTTCTTATCAGCCTCTTCTGCTCCAGTATCCAAGCCTACAGTTCTTATCAGCCTCTTGCTCTAGATCCAAACCTACAGTTCTTATCAGCCTCTTCTGCCTAGTATCCAAGCCTACAGTTCTCATCAGCCTCTTCTGCTCCAGTATCCAAGCATACAGTTTTATCAGCTCTTCTGCTCAGTATCCAAGCCTCAGTTCTTATCAGCCTCTTCTGCTCTAGTATCCAAGCATACAGTTCTTATCAGCCTCTTCTGCTCTAGTATCCAAACCTACAGTCTCATCAGCCTCTTCTGCTCTAGTATCCAAGCATACAGTTTTTATCAGCCTTTCTGCCAGTATCCAAGCCTACAGTTCTTATCAGCCTCTTCGCTCCAGTATCCAAAGCCTACAGTTCTATCAGCCTCTTTGCTCCAGTATCCAAGCATACAGTTTTTATCAGCCTCTTCTGCTCCAGTATCAAGCCTACAGTTCTTATCAGCTCTTCCTGCTCCAGTATCCAAGCCTACAGTTCTTATCAGCCTCTCTGCTTAGTATCCAAGCCTTACAGTTTTATCAGCCTCTTATGTCTAATATCCAAGCATACAGTTTTTATCAGCCTCTTCTGCTCCAGTATCCAAGCCTAAAGTTCAAGCCTTCAGTTCCCATCAGCCTCCTCTGCTCCAGCATCAAGCCTTCGTTCCCATCAACCATCTCTGCTCCAGTATCCAGTCTACAGGTCCCAACTGTAGTATTCATCTGGAATTTGCTTCTGCATTCCCTAAAAGCATACTTGTGAGTACCCCGGCCATCAAGTCCATATTCATTACAGTATGTATGTATGTATATCTTATTTATATAGAGCCACTTGGCTCTATATTAAATTTACATAAATAAAGTTTTGAATTTTAAGAAACATATATTATTAATAAATGTGTGTGTGCATTGGCATATTAGGAAAGGGATCCTGCTCCAAAGAGCTTCCAATCTAAGTGGGAGGAACAAATACAGATACAAGTGGGGGAGGGATACAAAATGCTCTGGCGGCTAACAAATCATTAAAAGTGCTGGTTTCAGAATGTAGGGTAACAGATTTAAAAGAGCTAATGGATGTCACCTGGCAAAGCGGAAAGGGAGAGAGTTTCAAAAAAGAGGAGCAGCATGAGAGGATGGTTTAAGGTAGGGAGGAAGCAATATTGTTTAGGGTTTGTAGAGAAGATTTCCTTGTGAGCAACAGGAACATAGAGAGTAGGTAAGTAGGGAGGTCCAGTAGAGGGAAGGGATTTAAAGGTTTAAAAGCAGGTTAAAATATGATTCTTTGCTTGAGAAAAAGCCACCCTATGGACTGCAGTATGTTAAATTTTAGATTTTAATCTGATATAGTGTATTTGCATTTCTTACCCCTTGCATTCTTACCCCTAAACCTCTTCCCTTGAAAGAACCAAGGGTGAGAACCTTAACCGCTAGGTCTAGCAACAGCCCTACCTCAGTCTAGAACTTGGAATATTGAGGACATGCTTCCAGTAGAGGGCATCTTGGTCTTGGTTGACCAATATAAGAGGGGGCAGGGCCAGACCAGGAATTGCTCACAACAATACAAAGGTAAAAGGGATTTAGGCAAAAATCGTATGGTGAGCACAGACAGGGCAATGCACCGAGCGCCGCTATCGGCAACTAGTGCAAAACAGCCTGGCGATGTTATATGCGGCGCTCGGAACATCTCTACTGGCGCTGTTCTATTCGGCACTTTCAACCGGAATAAATAATATGCTGATTTTGGCATGTAACTTCACTTGCGGCGGCTGCGCTGTTAACTTTCGGTTAGCCACGCAGCCGCCGCAAGGAAGGAGTTAAGTCACGCTAACCAATATAACATCAGTTAGCGCAAATTTAACTCCAAATCAGGAGCGATGTGCCCGTTGGTGCATCGCCCTGCTAGGTTTTAGCTCTTCATCTTGGATACTTTTAAAGGGCACGTTCAACCTAGAATAACTTTAACCCCACACTAATTACACACACCAAACCAAACTTTCACAATGCTTATCTTTTTACCAGGAACTGCTAACAGAAGGAATCCTACCAGAGGGCCACCACTCCCTAACTCCTCTTCTGTTTTCAGCTGTCTCTTTATGTCAGTAGCGGTGGGAGAAAGGCTTTGAGTATTCAGTAAAGTATTGAGAAATTGGGGTTGTGGGGGTGATCTGTGTGGGGGTTTTAAAGTTTATGGGAGTAAAACATGCTCTTTAAGGGGGAGGGGGAGATTAGAGGGAGTATAAAATCCCCTTTAAATATGAATTCCTAGTTTAACATGCATTTTGTCTTATCTTTGCCCTTCTCAGCATTTTCTGCTGCACGTTATTTGAACCTTTCCAAGTTTTTAGACTCTAATTTTTTTTTTTTAAATTAAGATAATTAGTAAGTTCAGTTACAACCAATATTGTATCAGTGCCTCAAGCGAAACATGATGGCTCACGTGTCCTTTTTACAAAAGTCATTTGATAATCCCAATAATATGTTCTCGTTTAGTTCACTGTGTTTTATTCAGATTTTACTTTGCAATATTCCTAAATGAAGTCTTTAGCAATAATGCACAGATTATGTTAATGAATCATTAAGTACAGAGAGTCATCTCTAAAGCACAGGCCACTTTACGCACTCAATGAATTTGTTCATACTATTGGAAATGTTTATTTTGTATTTTATTGGGAGATAAAAATGCAATAATTTATAGACTGAAAACAAATAATATTATATTCATAAGATAAGGGATGAAACATAAATGGGGGTAATTCCCCTACAGCGGCCATGATTCTGTAGTGTGACATTAGCCCCAGCACAATTATCGCAAGAGACAACAGTGCAGCTGTAACCTGCTATCTAGCAGTGTCTGTGTGGTCTTTAAATCCTTGCCCTACCCTCATCTACTGGGAGATACACACTCATGTGCTCCCTATGGGGATCATAAGAGTAGAGAGGGTTTCATTCCATCATCGGGTTGGTGGAACCAGAGTTTAAGGTAACAGTCACTGAGCACACCACAGGATCACCCTGCTGCAGACTGTAATGCTATCCAATCCATTATTAATTATATTATCCAAAGAAATGTGCAAACGGGCTCGCAAACTTTTGTAGATTTGCAAAAAACTTTTATTACCCATTTGTGAAAGAAAACCTCTGGGGCAACGTTACGGGTGGACCTCCCAGCCTTTATCAAGCTACATAAGTTTGAAGGGCGTTTGCACATTTCTTGGATGATGCACGTTTGAGCGGGTCAGAATTTCAAAGGACAAAACAAAAATCGATGATGAAATTGCTAATTTCAACCCCAAACCATGTTGTGGGGAAAAACTACAGTACAGGCCTAATGAAAATTCATCTCATTAGCTATAACTGTGCTACCCGTACCTGTTAATATGAAAAAGAAAATACAATGCAGAAGTGTTGTAGTTAAAGGGCATGTCCACCCCCACAAACTATATTTAACCCACTACTGGCCCCACTCTGTAGTGTAATAAATCCTTACCTCACATCCAGCCCTCCAAATTGTTCTCCTGTAATGCCCCTCCAAAGTCCAAAAACTGGCCACCAGGAGCCTGGCAGAGTCCATATAGGACTGTGCCTCCTGTCCTCCTGGGGAGAAATTTGGCCATGCGCACTGCAGCCCTCCCCCCACCCTCTCCCTCCCCCTCCCTCTCCCTCCCTCCATTTGCTCCCCTCCCCTAGTGTAAATCCCCCTTTTTTGTAGTGTAGGGCTCCCTTCCGCCAACCCCAACTGCTTATTAATATTTACAGAAACTCTCCGATTATTACTTACCTTGCCTCTCTCCAGCGCTTTGGATAGCCAGAAGCCCGTCCGTGATTGGCTGCCTCTCACCCAAAACAGACGCGGCTGCTGGTCCGCCCCTGCTTGCAGTTTCATGCAGCAGAGGGCGGGGGGACTGAACGTGGAGGAGAGAGGCAAGGTAAGTAATGAGGGGAGTTTCTGCAAAAATTAATATAGCGGTTGGGGCTGGGGGAGGAGCCCTACACTACAGCAAAAAACTAAAATGGGGGGGACATGCCTTTAAAGTTTTTGCTTATTCATATGGTATACTTCAGTTAGAAATAAATGAATTGCAAATGGCAGTTTTCTGGAGCATATTTTTCTTTAAAAAAATATGATGCAAAAATTTTAATGATTTATTTTTTCAACTGTTCACAAAAAAAAATATATTGCACAAAGGAGCCAGATATTGTTATAAGAATCTGTTTTTCTCTCTTAACTATTTCTAAATAATTCAGGAAATAATAGCGAAGCAAATATAAACATTTCTGATAAAATCAGACAACACACTGGTTTTTTTTCATCTAAAATAATTAATTTTTATTTAAATTCATGCCTACGAGATTTCAAGCTATTAGGATCCATTAACGAGGAGAAGGTTCGTCACAAAGATTATTTTTGGAAGATTTTTGCATTGATGTTACAGACTAATCGCCATCTGTAAGTAAAATGAAAATTACACATTTTGTTGTGGGTATTCTAAATACGCATTTATAAATATAAAAAAACTGCAGTATCTTTATGCTTATGTCTTTTCTTTCGTGTTTACTGCAGCTGGAAGAAATATTGTACTCTGTTTGCCAACATCATCGTAGATTTGAATAGGAAGTGATGTAAAAACTAACTACAGAGGACCTTGGGAAAACAGGAAGGAATTATGTATAATAATCACCGATGGTTGTTTTGTAATTAATAACCAGATATTTTAATGAATTTTTTTTTAATTACAACAAAATCAAATCTTAGAAGTTTCTTATGACACTGTGTCCCATATTAAAGGGTTGCACTGTGTTTTCATTTTCGAAACTGTATTTTTAATAAGAGGTGTTCCCAAACCTGTGAGTTTCATTATGTTTTCGGCTTTCCCAAAAAAAAAAAGGAACCAGTAGTCAATTGGGCAGAGAACATCTGAAAGTTCTGGTAAAGTAAGGGTAAAAAAAAGCATGGTAACTTACAGTTTTGGCTCAGGCACCAGGAAATGGTCAGGGAACACATGGAAATCACCAAAACATGAATAAAAACAAACTTCCTTTTGCTATTTCTGAGTTCAGTGTATTTGCAAGACAACTTTGGTTAGCCTCAAAGTAGCCTTGATAACCCTGAAAGGAGCCTGATAACCCTCGAAAGGAGCCTTGATAACCCTCGAAAGGAGCCTTGATAACCCTCGAAAGGAGCCTTGATAACCCTCGAAAGGAGCCTTGATAACCCTTGAAAAGTAGCCTTGATAACCTCGAAAAGGAGCCTAGCCTGATAACCCTCGAAAGGAGCCTTGTATAGAGCTGAACCCTCGAAAGGAGCCTTGTAACCTCAAGGAGCCTGATAACCTTGAAAGGAGCCTTGATAACCCTGAAAAGGAGCTCTGTAACCTAAACCCTCTAAAGAGCTCCATATTTGCCAAAGTAATTGAAATAAAAAAGTTATGAGTCAGAGATGGTTCAGAGAAAGAAAGAACCAGGTCCAAATCAGACCCAGATCTTCCCAGTGCATAAGTAGTAATGATTCCAGTCTCATTTTGATGCAAAACCACCAGTTTTGAATTTTCAGAATTTCAAGGAAGGAACATTGAGAAACTTCCTTAAAATTCAGTGTTAAAAAATCAAAAATTCCGTTTTGTAAAGTAGAAATTTTAGGGTATAGGAGGTGAAAATCCTTGTAAAATTTTCAATTCAAAATTGAAAAATCCATTCAGTTGAAGTGCATTATTTTTTTATTGTTTATGATGCTTTGTTGCTAAAGCATATCAGTTTTTGCTTAGGCCTTTCTACAGTACTTCTTCAAGTACTACATCTGTGGGTGGGCTTTAGCCTTTTCTACAAATTGCCTTTCCATCCTTTTGTATCTACTGCTTAAATGGCAGCTTTGACTATTAAAGCATTTCTGTCTTCCTTCTATGTTGCATTTGTCTTTATGTCTACATCCTCTCCCTGTTGAGCACAGTTATTCTTTCAAAGGGATATTCTTTGTCCAGTTTTTTCATTTGTCCCAACCAACTAAATGGTAGGGATAGAAAATATATTTGGATCACTGAACTTTCCATATTTCAATATTTAGCAAATTTAAAATAGAGGGTAAAGAAATATGGAGCTACTTTTGAGGTATTTCTTTAACCCTCATATAATGTATAACAAAATACAAGGCTATTCCAAGGGTTATTAAAAATGTTATGTGGGAACTACGAAAATTGCTTGTGTGTACAGGAAATTAGTTTTAATAAGTTCTCTGACCTTTCCAGGTGCCATTGCTATTTATCCCTTAACTTTACTTGGAACTTTCTGAATTTCTGCCACATTGACTTCTTTTTTGAAATGTTTGGAATTCTAAAATTAAAAAAAATTCACAAAATCCGAAACCCGAACGCAATTCAAGGCACAAACAGCTCAAATAAATAGCTGTGACTCTATTTGAATGACAAGAATAGTTTCTATTGTTTTTTCTAGCTATGGTTATAGCCTATTTGTTTTATTTATCCAGACATCTATAGTAGCATCTTTAACTTAATGAAAAATATAATAGCAGGGATGCGCACTCAAATAGATGTACTTATTTTTATTGTGACAATGCGGTGCGCAGTTCGGGGTATTTATTGTGCGCATCCCTGCTATCATATTTCATATATGGATTTTACTGCGTGTGATGAAGCCGCTTGAGGGAAGCAGCACCTCTGAAGATTTATAGGAGTACAGGTGTGTGAGGAGAAACATTATATACTAATTGAAAGCATCTTTAACTTCTCTGTTGTACAGCCAGGTCTCTACATTAGTTACTAGTATGTAAAAGACCCTTTATATATGTTTTACCTACCAGTAGAATTTCTGATCTTAGTTCTACAAGGTCTGCACTTACGCTTGTTCATTGTTAAGCAATTATTATGTAGTTCGTTGCTAGTATGTAATTGTCCACCCATTAAAAAAATACCATTAACTAAACTAATGGGTTGATGTTGCTAAATTGATCTCTCGGCAGCCCTCAATGCTCAGGGAGTCTATCATGATAAAATGGTGCATATGCTTTGGAATAAAACTCCAGTACTGTCACTTTATTAGCTGTAACAATTCATTGTTTTGCATAGTCTCAACTGGCTTTTTCCCTCCTGATGGTAAGAAAATCTGCTTTGCATGCTTTACGCTTAAATTTATTAGATTAGCAGCCTATCCACTGGGGGGGAATCAGTTCATAGGCCACTTAGAAATGTTTGGTTAAAGGAAAAATTAATTACAAGGAAATTGCACTAATAATTTTACAGTCATCTGAGCAATTGCATAACTGATATGCCATAATGTTGTTTAGATGCTGCTAGGCAATCATTTGGTTTTATGGGATAGAACAAAATGATGAAATACTTGTTCCTGTTAGTAACATTGTAAGGCCATTATTAAAATGGCAAATATATTGGTCCTGATACAATAAACTGTAAATGGAGATCCTTAATTATATTAAAGCTATGTCTAATAAGTCTAATGATACCCACTTATTTTCTCATATGGAAAGTAGACGTGGCTGTTAATGTCTACAAATAATAAATCATCCTAACGGGCTACATGGTGCATTTCATCTTGGATAAAACAAAATTTGAGTATAAAAAAACAACTTGCAATCCATAACACAGTGTTATTAATATGTGAATGGGGGTAGTTTAGGGTATAATTCTTTGTTTTAAAGGGCATGTCCATCCTTAAAACAAAAATCTGGTGCTATTCTTGTGAAGGTTCTCATTCATCCAGGTCATGGTATATCTGTAATAGTCATCCATCCTGGTCATGGTATATCTGTAATATTCATCCAGTCAGGTATATCGTAATATCATCATCCAGGTCATGTGATATCTGTATTATCCATCTGGTCATGGTATATCTGTAATATTCATCCAGGTCATGGTATATCTGTAATATTCATTCATCCAGGTCATGGTATATCTGTAATAGTCATCCATCCTGGTCATGGTATATCTGTAATATTCATCCATCCAGGTCACGGTATATCTGTAATATTCATTCATCCAGGTCATGGTATATCTGTAATATTCATCCATCCAGGTCACGTATATCTGTAATATCATTCTCACCAGGTCATGGTATATCTGTAATAGTCATCCATCCTGGTCACGTATATCTGTAATATTTCATCCATCAGTCATGGTCTATCTGTAATAGTCATCATCCAGGTCATGGTTATATCGTAATCATTCATTCATCCAGGTCATGGTATATCTGTAATAGTCATCCATCCTGGTCATGGTATATCTGTAATATTCATTCATCCAGGTCACGGTATAATCTGTAATATTCATCATCCAGGTACGGTATATCTGTAATATTCATCCATCCAGGTCATGGTACATCTGTAATATTCATTCATCCAGTATGGGATATCGTAATAGATCCATCCTGGCATGGTATATCTGTAATATCATCCATCCAGGTCACGGTATATCTGTAATATTCATTCATCCGGTCATGGTATATCTGTAATATTCATCATCAAGGTCACGGTATATCTGGAATATTCATTCATCAGGTCATGGATATATGTAATGTCATCCATCCTGGTCACGTATATCTGTAATATTCATCCATCCATGGTCATGGTCTATCTGTATAGTCATTCATCCAGGTCATGGATATCTGTAATATTCATTCATCCAGTCATGGTATATTGTAATAGTCATCCATCCTGGTCATGGTATATCTTGTAATATTCATCCATCAGGTCACGGTATATCTGTAATATTCTTCATCCAGTCATGGTATATCTGTAATATTCATCCATCCAGGTCACGGTATATCTGTAATATCTCCAGTCAGGTATACTGTTAATATTCATTCATTCCAGGTCACGGTATATCTGTTAATATTCATCCATCCAGGTCACGGTATATCTGTAAATTCCTTCATCCAGGTCACGGTTATCTGTAATATTCATTCATCCAGGTCATTGGTATACTGTAATATTCATCCATCCAGGTCATGGTATATCTGTAATATTCATCATCCAGGTCTGGATATCTGTAATATTATTCCACCCAGGTCATGGTATATCTGTAATAGTCATCCATCCTGGTCATGGTATATCTGTAATATACATCCATCAGGTCAGGTATATCTGTAATATTCATCCATCCAGGTCATGGTATATCAGTAATATTCATTCATCCAGGTCATGGTTATGTGAATATTCATTCATCCAGGTCATGGTATATCTGTAATATTCATTCATCCAGGTCATGGGATGTGTAATATTCATTCATCCAGGTCATGGTATATCTGTAATATTCATTATCCAGGTCATGGTATATCTGTAATATTCATACATCCAGGTCATGGTGTATCAGTAATATTCTTCATCCAGGTCATGGTGTATTGTAATATTCATTCATCCAGGTCATGGTATATCTGTAATATTCATCCATCCAGGATGGTATATCTGTAATATTCATCATCCAGGTCATGGTATATCTGTAATATTCATTCATCCAGGTCATGGTGTATCAGTAATATTCATTCATCCAGGTCATGGTGTATCTGTAATATTCATTCATCCAGGTCATGGTATATTTGTAATATTCATCCATCCAGGTCATAGTATATCTGTAATATTCATTCATCCAGGTCATGGTGTATCAGTAATATTCATTCATCCAGGTCATGGTATATCTGTAATATTCATTCATCCGGTCATGGTATATCTGTAATATTCATCCATCCAGGTCATGGTATATCGTATATTCATTCATCCAGGTCATGGTGTATCAGTAAAATTCATTCATTCCAGGTCACGGTGTATCTGTTTGTTCAATTCAGATCAACTGGCTGTGAAGTTTAGTTTGTGAAGACGTTTCACTAGTCATCCGACTGGATCTCTCAATTCAGAATGACTTGTACAAGAATCTGTGCAATTATGTACCCTGGAAAATCCCAATTAGAATATCACAGCCAGGTGTTAGGGTGTGATTGCATAGTGGCTAAGAGGTGTTATAGGAACGCCAAGGTATGGTGTCCAAAACAGCATTGTACATGGCAGACAGATGGCGTTGAACCCCCCCACCTCTATTAGGCTGGTTTCTTTCTTTTTACATAAATGGCCTCCTTTAACACCTCTCTTCAACCAGTCAGTTCCTTTGAATAGTTAACCGTACAATCTCAAAGGTATGTCCTTTATCCTTAAGATGCAGGTACACGGGCTGAGTCCTGACCCGAGGAATTGGCTCTTCCTGTGCTGGGCCATACGTTGATGCAGTTGCGGTTTGGTGTCCACATACAAATCAGAGCATTCTTCACTGCACTGCACTGCATATATGATGTCTCTTTTCTTGTGTTTCGGTATTGGGTCTTTCGGATGTACAATTACTGCCTTAGTGTGTTGTTTGGTTTAAAGCAGACGGGATACGGTTGTTTTTTTGAAAATTCTTCTTATTCAGACTCAGACTGGGCGCTTTGTCAAAAGAAGTAGAAGGAAAGAAGAAAGAACACAAATACCAACAGTGAAGGGGAAAAGCAAGACAGGAGGAAGACATGGTCATCCCATATGTAGCAGGGTCTCCGAGAAATTAAGAAGAATTTTCAATAAACACTGTATCCCTGTCTGCTTTAAACCGAGCAACACACTGAGGCAGCAATTGGCACTCCGAAAGATCCCAATACAAAACACAAGAAAAAACGACATCATATATGCAGTGCAGTGCAGTGAAGAGTGACATCATATATGCAGTGCAGGCAGTGAAGAATGCTCTGATTTTTATGTGGGGGAGACCAAACAGCAAACTGCATTAACGTATGGCCCAGCACAGAAGAGCCAATTCCTCGGGTCAGGACTCAGAACGTCTTCAAGAACTACATTTCAAGTCCAGTTGATCTAATTGAATACAACAGATAAATCTGGTGACTTTTCAGTTATCTGTCACTACCCAACTGCTATTTTTACCAGTTTGTTACATGTATTTGCAATCAGATATTTAATGATCAGTTCTATTCCTTACGCAAAGGTTTTGTCTCTTCCCTCTGCTCAGTACATTTTAATAAGCTTGAGCATGTGCGAAGAGGCAGCAAGTGAAATTGTAGTTAATCATTGGCTGTGATGACAGTTGTCAGAGCCTTGATTGACTCCATGGGAATGGGCGGAAAAAATATCCTTAAAAAGCTGGTAAGATATGTTGATTATAAAGTGCAAAATATATCAGTGGGTCGGGCAGGTAATGCCAATTGACCAGTTTATTTTGTTTTAAGGGGGAACATGCCCTTTAATGTAACTTTCTAACCCATTTTCTTCTGTCTGTACAGGTAGCTTTAACATTCCACCACATTTCAAACATTCAGTAAAGTTGTTTTACCTGTGTCATGGATTCTTTAAAGGACAAGTTCTCCCCCAGGCAAGGTATTTTTGCATGCAGCCCACATTACCCCAAGACTGCAATTCTTACTTTTCCCATTGAAAATAGAGCTCTATCTTGATCTCCACCAGGGCTTTCTTCAGAGGTTCTTTTTAATCAGTTCAGTTCAACTATCAGCCATTGGCTTTGACATCAGCTGTCTTGGCCTTACTGATGGCTGATAATTAAAAGGGAAGAGAGATTACAGAGGCTGGTGGAGATTAGGATCAAAAACATTATGTGGGTAAGTATTGTGGTCTTGGGGTTAAGATTGAGTTAGGTGAACTTACCCATTGAGCCAAACCCCATCCTAGGGTGTCCTATTTGCTCTAGATATCACCTTGTGCTTCAATATACATCAACCCTTTAAATACCATTAATATATTTCATATGGTTTATTGACTCTTTTCTCCAATAAACTCTATGGGGGAGATTTATCCAGAGTCCTTGCCTTCATATTGTTCAAAGCATTGATTGACACACTCTGCTTTCTGTCTATTTGTAATGAGACAAATGAGCAGAGAGGATGCTTTAAACTGTACTCTGTTTTATTGATATAACATTTGTTTTGAGGGTATAAAATATTAAACAGTACAAACACATACACACACAAGCAACTCTTATCCCAAAGTGTTGAATAGAACCACATTTTCCATGAGTTAATCAATAAAGCCTTTCCACATAGGATGTTAGACTACACACACAAATACATATAAAGTTACACTTTTGTTTGGAAACTGTCAACTGAAGTATTATAACAACCGACCCTCAGAGTACAGTAAAAGGACTAACAGTGAAATACTATATTAATGTATACATATACAACACATTAATTAAAAGTGGGTGCCTGCGTATAAAAAAAAAAAAAAAAATCTGTCTGGTCCAGGTGCTAGGCCCAAACCCATCTCTGTATATTATATGGGTTTTCCTTTGCAGTTGGTGGTTCAATTTCAGCCGCCCTAGACCTGTCACTCCGCATAGTACTTCAAGTAAAACCTCAAAAATAAACAACAGACGCACCCCAGACTAGTCGTACACAGAGTGTCATATACATGGTGAAAAATTCATGAAATATCTCAATTCCTGACGTCTCTCGAGCTACCAGCTCTTGTTAAACAGAGGGACTATATGACTAAGAACTAGTAGCTCTATACATCAGGGGGCTCAGATAGTCAGGTGTTGTGGAAATAATTTGTTCCCTATTGTATAACAGTCTGGGGGTACAACGGTGTTCATCTTTGGTGGTTTTACTCGCAACTGAAGTAATATCAGAAGGTTATAAGAATCATCAGATAAAATAGCCCTTGCATCTTACATTTGTTCAGTTCATTAGTGTTTCGAACCCATTTTAGTTATAATACCCTGAATCTTGGGAACCCTCATTACCTATGGGAAGCAAAGTAATGCTTTGACACTTTGTGCTGAAAGTTTAATAGCCACAAACAAAACAACTGAATTTCAAAATTCAGAATCTCAGTTTCCTATGTGCCAAGATGTTAAACAAAAAACCCTCTCTTAAACTATGAACACCATCACATATGACTAACAAAGCCATGGCTTACTCATGTGCTCGTTCTTTATCTGAAACTAATGTGTGTAATAAACAAGCAAAGAAGCAAAATGTCTAAAAATGTTTACTAATGGTGCTACTTAGCCAATAGCCGATTTCTTTAACATCAACATTTTGCTGGAAAAGAACTGTTTCAGGAGATACCTTAATCAATTTTAATGCATTGTTTTTTACAAATAATCATTCTGCTTAGAAGGGCGAAAACTGACAGGTTTCCTCCATTTTCAGGTTTTTCAGATCTCAGGAAAAATCCCGAGAACGGGGGAAAAAGGCAAAAACGGAACTTTAATCGGGGATTTCGGAGCGAACTCTCGAAAACAGCCTTGAACGTTCAAAACACTCGAAATACAATCGGAACTATTTCCAAGTTCCAATCGTATTTTTGATGATTATCAATGTTCAAGGTTATTTTCAGAATTTACAAATAGCTCGAACGTTCGATAAAAATCAAAAAAACGATCCAAAGGCCCGAACCCGAATGATTGGATTTCGGAACCAAGGAGTTTCCATGTCCGTTCGGGTCCAATCCCATCTCTACTGAGATCCCTTTCTTATTAATTTAAAACTACTGTAAGTACCAGGTAGCCTAACCTGCCCCGCATTGCTATGTTATGCCACTTCATACATGCTGATGGAAACATAGAGAAGTTTTTATTGATTAGTGTTGTTTTAAGCTCAGGTATCTAGCACAAAGCAGCCTTCTCAACAGAGATGAACAAAACTGGCGAGATCGTTACAAAGAGGCTCAGCAGAAGTTCCGAAATTTGAAAATTCATTTCAAACCCAATGGATCAAAATTTTAGAATTTTTAATCATACAAGTCAATATTCAATATAATTTTTGATTTTTCGCAAGAATTTTTCAATTTTTGCTAACATTCGTTTGGAAACTTCTAAAAATATTTTAGATTTGCGGATTTTCGAATCTGGCAGTCATTACAAAAATGACCAATTCATATGAACATGTGACAATCATTAGGACACACCATGTGCTTAGACAAACTAGACAACATTTTGCAAGCTATGTTTAATGGAAAAAAATGGAACTGCAATGTTAAAATGCTTAAGTGATTGCTAGATGGACAGATTAGCATGGATTTTAACCCTAGCATGACATTTTGAAACAAAGAGTGTTTTGCATCGATGTACGTTTAGGAAAGACAGAAGGGAAAAAAGGAACAAGAAAATAAAGGTGGATTTTGAAATAGAAAGAAAGGAAAAAAGAAAGATCTATCCTTCAGACACATAAGGAAAGAACATAAAGGTGACTGAACCGAGGTCTCTTCAGGAGGGAGGGACAGTGTTCTCTATCCATACAATAATTTTAAGCAATAGCCTATAGATTGGCTTTAAAGGCAAGTCCAGTCCCAAATGAAAACTTACATACAGGTAAATCACCCCCCAAACCCTAAACCGTAATAGTTTGAATGTGAAATATTAAGTCTAACCCCAGAAACCTGCACAATGTCCTGTTTCCCCTGTTTCTGCTCCCTGGTTCTTCCCGTTAGCACTGTTAGTTGTGGGATTTGACAGTTGACATCACAGCCAATGTTAATCCCTGTATGCCTCTTTTGAGCATGCCCAGGTCAGTACAGGCTCAGTACATGTTATAAATCGCTCAGTTCATGAGGCATCCAGAAGCATAGCAGGCATACAGTAATGATTCATAGGACAAACTTTGATATATCAACATTTTTTCTTAAAAAGTGTTCTTATGAGGGTGGAGTTGTCCTTTAACGTAAATGTCAAACACATTTAGAATTTATTTATATATTAAGTATTATATAAGTCTTCCACTTTTGATGGAATCTTTGCCATTTTAAAGGACAACTATACTCAACTAAGCCTCTTGTTCAGCCTTTTAAAGTATCCAGGGTGAGGACCTAACGCTAGGTCCCACCCCTTGGTTCAACCTCTAAGTCATGTACTTACCGGTACAAGTACCCTACGTGCATTGCTTCCCCCTTCCTACTTCTGGTTTGTGAGGTGACCAATAGAAGAAACGCTGTGTGGAAAGAACATCATGCCGGAGATGGAACTGTAGAGGTACATACAGGACTATAAGGTTGAACCAGCAGTGAGGACCTAGAGGTTAGGCTCATCCTAGATATCTGTTGTATTCAATTAGATCAACTGGACTTGAAATGAGTTACTTGAAGACGTTTCGCTAGTCATCCGACTTGTCGTTTCTCAATTCAGAATGACTTATTGTGACAAGAATCTGTGGCAATTAGTTACACGGAACATACCCAATTCTAGCCTATTCACAGCAAGGTGTAAGGGTGTGATTGGATAGTGGCTAATGAGGTGGTGATAGGAACGCCCAGAGTAGTGTTAAAAAGCATTGTACATGGCAGACATTGGTGTCGAACCCCCCCACCTCTATTTAGGCTTGGTCTTCTGTATTTTCACATAAATGGCCTCCTTAAACACCTCTCTGACAATGTCACGTTCCTTCGCCAATAGTTAAACATTACAATCTTCAAATGGTATGTCCTTTATCCTTAAGATGCAGGTACAGGCTTGATAGTTCCTGACCCGAGGAATTGGCTCTTCTGTTGCTGGGCATACGTTGATGCAGTTGCTGTTTGGTCTCCCCCCACATTACAAATCAGAGCATTCTTCATGCACTGCACGCATATATAATGTCGCTTTTCTATGTGTTGTGGTATGGGTTCTGCGAAATATTGTACCAATTGCGCCCTCAGTGTGGTGTTCGGTTTAAAGCAGATTCAGGGATGCGATGTTTTTTGAAAATGTTCTACTTCTCGGAGACCCCTGCTAATATGGCATGGGTCTTTTCTTCCATTCTACTTCTTTGACAAAGCCCAGTCTGGATCCACAAGTTTTAAGGGCTCTCTGCAGAGGTTCATTTCTTTAGCCTCGCCTCTGTGCTAGTGGGGATGTTCTCGGCTCTGTGTTGCAGGGTTCGGAGACACCCAGCTTGTGATCTAGGGTTGGTGGGAGTCAAACATCAATACTGATTCTGTGTGTGTGTTTCTGTAAACCTCGACTTAAAGTTTACCATTGTCCTTAAAAAAAAAAAAAAAAAAAAAAAAAATTCTAACCAAGCAGTACAGAAAGCCAGTTTCCGTTGTTTGTACCTCTTCCCTTTGTGAATTGAATGTTTTGGTCTACCGCATTAATGGTTCGTGAAAGATTGTAATTCCTTCTGCGTGGATTTGAAACCCAGTTTCTTCCACATATATGAACCATGGCGGGTGCTATGCCTTAAAGGTATTAAGCGCCCTGTGTTCTACATTCCTCAATGTAAAGGTTGCCCACAATGGGTGAAATGGGATCCCTAGCAAATCCATGTTTTTGCTTATAGAACTTATCCATGTAGTTGAAAAATAGGTGGTATTCAGGGACACAAAGGCCAACAAGGAACACACTGTTCGGGTTGAGATCAGTTTCTGCGGTAAGAGTGCTGTCTTGGCCAGCACCGGTTTCTCCACCATGTCAACCGCCCTCCTTGGTGGGTATTACAAGTGAAGAGAGATGCTCACATTATAGGACACAATAGTTCTTCTACACCGGTACTATATCTTCAGAACTACATTTCAAAGTCCAGTTATCTAATGAATACAACAGATATACCATGACCTGGATGAATGAGAACCTTCCACAAGCATATGTCCTCATCCTAGTACTTTCAAGAGGAAGGGGGGGGGGGTCCATGGACACTATTGTTGCCTTTAATACAAGGGAAATTGGGGTTATATCATACTAAGTATAAGCAGGACTATACCAAATGCTGAGTACAGGAGTAAACTGAGCAGGACTATACCAAATGCTGAGTACAGGAGTAACCTGAGCAGGACTATACCAAATGCTGAGTACAGGAGTAACCTGAGCAGGACTATACCAAACGCTGGATACACAATGATCTTTTATAAGTAGAAAAATTACCAAACTGCAAAATACTTGGAAACATTATTTGCACAAATACTGTTCATTGTTTCTAATAACAATGGGAATGACCTGAACTTGATTTATTATAATATTTACATTCTTCTTTAAATCTTAATGCTACACACAAAAAGTCTTGAGGAATGTGTACTTTCAACTTTGTGTCGACAACTCTTTTGGGTCTCAGCACAATAAATACCAAGCAAGGCACATAAATACATTGTTTTGCTGAATTTGATATGGAAAAAGCCATTCATCTGGACATAGTTGCTTGAGCTAACCTAACCCAGATGCATTTTAACTTGAGAATACAATGCAGCCTCCTCTAACAATGCAGCATTTGGGAATTATGTGATGAATGTGAAAAATTTTGGTGCCAGAAAGTTTGTTCCTATTTTCCAAATACACAAGATTAAACCAACAATTACTGACTTCCGTGCAACCAAAGGAGGCTCCTCGCACGGCAATTACAGAACAGCTTGCAAACTATAATTTCATCCTAAATGCATCTTTTTCTTAGCAGAGCAATTTACTGCTTGTGCCTCGGCAGGAGGAGCGAAAAACTATTATTTCTCCGGATTGCTATCACGGTGGGTAGACATCAAGTTTGATTGTTTCCTACGTTTAACCTAGAATTTTTTTTTTGTATTCTCCATAAATGTCTTTAGAGAAGAAACAGTCTCAAAATATTTCTGTGTAATTGTTTACCGAGTCTGTGACCGAGACTAGAGACTTCTCTCTTTTATCTTCTCTCAAATTTCCCACCTCTGTGACTTCAAGATCCAAACAGACAGAAAATTGTGATGCTCGGAGTCCCCAAGTATACCTTCAGCACCTATACCCTAATCTACAGCCGCTGGCTTCACCTATAGACAAGCCCCCGATCGTCAGGAGACTTGTTGTGCCCCGCTGTACATGGTATAGACGATGAGGCCGGGTATACTCTGGAAAATCGGAACACCAATGGAGCTGAACAGGGACTGGAAGACAAGAAAAGACAATAATACAAGGATAACAATGAACAATGAGAAGAACAATGATAATAAGATAAGACAGGAACAAGACTTGGCAACTTAGAACTAGATATGGCTACTAGAACTAAATAGCAGGGACCACTAGCTTGGCTATACCAAAACTATAACAGGCAAAGGCTGATGGTCTGGGCAGGGTTTAAATAATGCAGAGGGACCAATAGGGAGTGAAGGATAAGAGTCTGATGCAGGGATTGGCTAACAGGGCAAATTTGAATTCAATTGGATCTCCTCCACCCCACCTGGGAACTACAGGAGCAGAGGAGATGCCCGTGCATGTCTGGTGGAGAAGAACAATGATAATATGAAAAGGCAAGAACAAGACTTGGCTACTGAAACTAGACTTGGTTACTAGAACAATAGCTGGGACCACTAGCTTGGCTAACCAAAACTATTACAAGCAAGGTAGAAATAACTGAAACAGGCTTAAGTAGAACAGAGGAACCAATAGGGAATGGATGACAAGAGTCTGATGCAAGGATTGGCCAGTTAAAAAATAAAAGTATTAGGAATTTGCACAAATACCGGGACAGGAGAGACCAACACCATTGTTACAATTAAAACCCTTTATTCCACGCCTTACGAGTTTTCGGACGATTAAGTCCTTTATCATAGGCATTGGCCAGTTTAAACTAAATTGGATCTCCTCCGTCCAATCAGAGGGCTACAGGAACGGAGGAGATAAGGAGAGCTGCCTGCGCACGTCCGCGCGGCACCAGAAGACAGCCAGCCGGGTGCGCGAGCAGAGGAGGAGGCGCTCGTGCACAAAGACCAAAGACACGAAGTGCTGACGTCCGATGACCGAAGATCTGCGAGGCCGGCCGACGGACCAGACGCGGGAGCACGAGGCAGCTAAGCGTTGCGACCCGACAAGGACCTTCCAAAAAAGGAATCATTCAATGTAGAAATTGTTCTTAATTAATTTATCAGTAACTAATGTTATCGTTATTGCAAGTTGGTGACCAACATTCTGAATTTGGAAGGAAGGCAACAAATAAAAAACAAGAAAAGCTCTATTACAAAAAAGCACAGGCAATATCACCCAGAAAAGCTTCAATGATGTTGCTGTTAATACATTGAGAGGAGAGCGGTTCCGTCAGTTTGAGTTCTAGAAGTTCTGTTATTGTCCATGTGGAGTCCATTGACTTTTTACTGTTCTTTTCATCTGTGTGAATGTAATATAATTATCTTTATAGACTGACTGGTCTACATTGGCAAGATGAAGAGCTGAAAAATGGCATCATGGACTTGGACATGGATCTACATGGAAAAGGTAAAGCTTGTCGAAGTCCAGGCACAAGAACACTTTAAACATTTGTCAATCCTTGTTACAGGTGCACAGCTTATTATAGTATAACAATATTAACATGGGCATCTTTGTTCGAGATAACTATAAAGCAGGGGGATTCTGGGCACCTGTAATGCCCCCTTTATATTGCCAATGTGTTCTTTATGGCTAGGTAAAAAATATTAAATGCAATGCAGTGCCTAATAAGACCTCAATTATAAATGGTGGGATGGACGTTGACCAATGTGTCTGTCTAAATCCCCTTTTGCCATCTTTACGTCACCCAAAGATGAGCACGATGATAATTCCAGAATTTATAATAATATCTGGATTCTTCGAGGTTGTGTGCATTGAAGACATAACATTTATCCAATCAGTAATCACCCCATGACTATAATAAATAAGGAGAATATAAGATTCTAATCCTACCCCCACCCAGACATGTGACCGAGGCAGAATTCTCCATCCATAGTGAAAGTGCAGCAACTTTTGCTGGTCCACAAGGGTTAACGTAGTCTGGGTCTGCAAACCGAAACTACCAAAGCCAATATCATATTTCATAGTGGTAAGAATGGGATCAGAATAAAGTCAGTTCCAAGAGATGCACCCTGGGAAGCTTTATTATCATGCCATATCCTATTATTGGGACTATTATGGTTTAGACCATATCATTTCTTTTTAATTAAAAAAGGCACTTAAGTCGCCTAGAGGTACATTGAGCAATATATGTTATTGTCTGAGATTTCCTTTCTATATCTGTCTATGTGTCCTCTAAAGGTCACTATATTGTTTCAATACAAAATACAAGACGATAACAATTGGATTCATTCGCTGCTTAGAACATAGTAGAGATGATCCAGTGTGTTTGTAACAATCATTAGAGTTACTGTGCAGGGAAGAAATATAATTGTTACAACTCAAGCCAAATTGTTACCCAAGCTCCAAAAAAAAGAATTGCACTGTAAATTTTGCCAACTTGAAATGGACGAAACCTTTAATTTTCAATGTTTCAGAGGTTTCATAAAATTTGAAGATGAAACATTCAAGTCAATGAGTGTAGTAAGAAGGCTAAGAGAGGGGTCTAGTTAGAGGCTAAGAGAGGGGTCTAGTAAGAAGGCTAAGAGAGGGGTCTAGTTAGATGGCTAAGAGAGGGGTCTAGTTAGAAAGCTAAGAGAGGGGTCTAGTTAGAAGGCTAAGAGAGGGGTCTAGTTAGAAGGCTAAGAGAGGGGTCTAGTTAGAAGGCTAAGAGAGGGGTCTAGTTAGAAAGCTAAGAGAGGGGTCTAGTTAGAAGGCTAAGAGAGGGGTCTAGTAAGAAGGCTAAGAGAGGGGTCTAGTTAGAAGGCTAAGAGAGGGGTCTAGTAAGAAGGCTAAGAGAGGGGTCTAGTTAGAAGGTTAACAGAGGGGTCTAGTTAGAAGGCTAATAGAGGGGTCTAGTAAGAAGGCTAAGAAAGGAGGCTAGTAAGAAGGCTAAGAGAGGAGGCTAGTAAGAAGGCCAAGAGGGGTCTAGTTGAAGGCTAAGAGAGGGGTCTAGTTAGAAGGCTAAGAGAGGGGTCTAGTTAGATGGCTAAGAGCGGGGTCTAGTTAGAAAGCTAAGAGAGGGGTCTAGTTAGAAGGCTAGAGAGGGGTCTAGTTAGAAGGCTAAGAGAGGGGTCTAGTTAGAAGGCTAAGAGAGGGGTCTAGTTAGAAGGCTAAGAGAGGGGTCTAGTAAGAAGGCTAAGAGAGGGGTCTAGTTAGAAGGTTAATAGAGGGGTCTAGTTAGAAGGCTAATAGAGGGGTCTAGTAAGAAGGCTAAGAAAGGAGGCTAGTAAGAAGGCTAAGAGAGGAGGCTAGTAATAAGGCCAAGAGGGGTCTAGTTGAAGGCTAAGAGAGGGGTCTAGTTAGACAGCTAAGAGAAAGGTTTAGTTAGAAGGCTAAGAGAGGGGTCTAGTTAAAGGCTAAGAGAGGGGTCTAGTAAGAAGGCTAAGAGGGGGGTCTAGTAAGAAGACTAATAGAGGGGTTTAGTTAGAAGGCTAAGAGAGGGGTCTAGATGGAAAGCTAAGAGGGGGATCTAGTTAGAAGGTTAAGAGAGGGGTCTAGTAAGAAGACTAAGAGAGGGGTTTAGTTAGAAGGCTAAGAGAAGGGTCTAGATGGAAAGCTAAGAGGGAAATCTAGTTAGAAGTATAACAGTTGGGTCTAGTTGGGAAGCTAAGAGGGAGATCTAGTTAGAAGGCTAAAAGGGAGATCTTTTTTGGAGGTTAAGAGGGTGGTCTAGTTATAACTCTAAAGAGAGAGTTCTAGTTAGGAGGCTAGGAGGGAGGTCTAGTTATAAGTCTAAAGAGGGAGGTCTAGTTAGGAGGCTAGGAGGGAGGTCTAGTTAGAAGGCTAGGAGGGAGGTCTAGTTAGAAGGCTAGGAGGGAGGTCTAGTTAGAAGGCTAGGAGGGAGGTCTAGTTAGAAGGCTAAGAGAGAGGTCTAGTTAGAAGGCTAGGAGGGAGGTCTAGTTAGAAGGCTAGGAGGGAGATCTAGTTAGAAGGCTAAGAGAGAGGTCTAGTTAGAAGGCTGGGGGGAGGTCTAGTTATAAGTCTAAAGAGAGAGGTCTAGTTAGAAGGCTAGGAGGGAGGTCTAGTTAGAAGGCTAAGAGCCCACAATTAAAATGAAAAAGAAAGAACCCTAGTAAGAAAACATAAAAGGAGCCAAAGAGGCCACACAACGTGGAATTGGATAAAGGTATCTAAAAGTTCTCAGAATGAAGAGCTTTCATATTTCTTTTATTAAGGATCCTTTGTTCACCTTTCAAATAAATTGTCTGTACTTTGAGCAGATGGATACTAATGTACATTGATCCCATTTGTCTGCATTGAAAGCAGCAGGAAGATTGTTAAATAGAGTTTAATTAGATTCCTCCCCCCCCCCATAATTTTGCTGTCTCTGAAATTGCGATTTCCATCCAATCTATACATTTTCTTTCTTGTAACATTTGAAGTATAATCCACTTATTTTACATAATCTTTTAATAACCTCCTTTAATTTAGCTGGACATTTTTAATTCCAGGCTTTTTAAGTAGAATTCATCTTCATTTCATCTCATCCTTTCATGTTCGGGTCTTGTTTTATCTTTTTTCTGTTCTTTTTACTTTCAATTACAATTTTACAAAACAAAAACCAAATCTTATTCACTATAAAACCTGACAAGTAGCTTGACTTTGACTGAGAAAGTTGGAGGACCATATTTTAAACAACCCAGCTGTTCCAGCCACTTCTGGTGATGTAGAGCAGCCATGATCACCCTGTTGCCTGCGCTCCTGACTAGTGACACCACTGGAGCATTACAGTACTGCATCCTAACATTTTGTCATTAACAGTCTGAGTGGCCAATAACAAAAGGGGCGGCATCAATACAAGCACGGTACGGAAAAAACGTTATTTTACAATACTGCACATACATTTTCGATACTGTTATTCTACCATAAGGAGCGTTTATCAACAATATGCACCATTATTTTAAAAAAGTGAGCAACTGAAATAAGACATTGAGCGGTTTTGCAGCGATATTTTACCATTTTGGACATTATGTGTTCCAGTTTCTGACATACAAATAGATGCAGGTGCACAATGGTAAACTACAGACACATTGTTTGTACTTTTGGCCTGTAGTAATATCTTATTTTGAGATTAATACACATATTGGGATTTACCTTTAAGGAGAACTATAGTGCGTATACACTTTTTTAAAAAACAGTTAAAATGAAAAGTACCTGGGGCAGGGAGGTAGGATTGGTACTTTCTACCTCCCAATATTATTTCTATGAGAAGCGGCAGCAAAAAGAAAACTGCTTTTGCCAGGCTTCCTGAAAGCTTCAGCCCTATCTTTAATACAGGAAGGCCCAGGGCCATAACCTGGCAAATGAAAACTGTATGTGCTATAGCTCTTCCATGAAACAATATTGGGAGGTGGGAATCATCCATCCTACCTTCCTGTTACAGGTACTTTCCGTTTCTAAAAAGATAATTTTTACAGTATAGTTGTCCATTCAAACCAAAATTTTCATTTTAAGGAATCTGCAGTATGTCACCATTTTTATATTATCTCTAACCTGCTCCCATAATTCCTGCTGTTCCACCAGACTCACTGACTTTCCCAAGCTTACTAAGGGTTCTTTTACCCATGCCTTTATATGCATTGCCCCAATAACCCATAACAGAATGCAAATAACAATGGAAACCTTGTGAAACTCCTCCATTACCCTTTATGTATGGTAAAGAGGATTCCAGAATTTCCCAGCAGCACTTAATACATCATGTTTAATAAAATACCAGTCCAAAGTCCTGCTGCCACATGTTTTATACATCACAGCTAGGGATGGCTGGTTCGCGGATCCGAACCCGGATCCGCCGCGGATTTATCCCGTTCGCGAACGGCGGATTTTTCCGGATTCTCCGCCTTCCAAACTTCCGAACCGCGGATTTCTCGTATTTTCGACAATACGTAAAACCTCGGAATTTCGAGGATATTTTTTCATTTTAATGGGTCCGCTCGCGGATTTTCCGATTTTTTCGAAAATTCGCGGATCCTCGAGCGGACTGGATTTTGCAAATTTCGGACATCTCTAATCACAGCATTGCCTTCAACCTTATATCCAAGGAGTCTTGTTTCTTTATAACCTTAGAGATCAATATAAGGAACACCAAGGTCAACGTAATAAGACATGCTGTCCCCATGTTCCCTACATAGTCACCGGGGGCAGGGATATCTAGTGGTCTAGTCTAAATGGATTATTTCTCTGGTAATGTTGCCTTGTACCTCTCACATTTCTATATCCAACCCATCCCCGTTACCTTTAGGGAAGGCGAATTGTCCAACAGCCAAACTGATTAGAAAATAATAACAGGGTTATTCAATACAAAGTTCTTATCGTTTAAAATGGTGCTAATTTTGCCCCAACCAATCAGAGTTAGGCTTACAAATGTTAAATAACATCTGATTGGTTGGGGCAAAATTAGAACCATTTTAAACTATAAGAACTTTTATTGAATCTCCCTGTACCACACATACCATTATATATCACTGTCACTATCTCCCTAAAGGGTAAGTATTTAGTACACTAGCTACAATTTTTTATTTAAAGGGCACGCACATCCTTTTTTTCTTACTTAATCATATAGTGAAGGAGTCCCCTCCCACTGGATTTCATCTGTAGTAAGGAGTCCCTCCCACTGGATTTCATCCTATGGTAAGGAGTCCCTCCACTGGATTTCATCCTATGGTAAGGAGTTTCCTCCACTGGATTTCATCTATGGTAAGGAGTCCTCCCACTGGATTTATCCTATGGTAATGAGTCTCCTCCCACTGGATATATCTTATGGTAAGGAGTCTCTCCCACTGGATTCCATCCTAAGTAAGGAGTCTCCCCCATGGATTTCATCCTATAGTAAGGAGTTCCTCCCACGGATTTTATCCTATAGTAAGGAGTCTCCTCCCACTGGATTTCATCCTATAGTAAGGAATCTCCTCCCACTGGATTTCATCCTATAGTAAGAGTCTCCTCCTACTAGATTTCATCCTATAGTAAGGAGTCTCACACACTGCATTTTAGTGAGATCTCATTGTAGCTGGGTCTGTGTCTCAGTGCCTAATTGGGGTAGTAACAAAAATGTGGAGACCGATTGATCTGCTCAAGGTTTTATTCACTTTTAGATAGGGACACTATTGAGAAATACATTACACAGAGCTGTGCTTTTCATTATCCTCCCACTGCAGCTCTGTACTATGTTATTTATAAGTGTAACTATTAAAAGTTTGTGAATTGAGAATACATTACACAGCGCTGTGCTAAGATCAGGTTCACGTCATATCCTCCCACGCATGTCGTGTACTTATGTTATTTTCTATTAAGTGAACTATTAAAGTTGTGGATTTGAGAAAGTACATTACCACAGAGCTGTGTTGTCATTATTCCTACCACTACAGCTCTGTGTAATGCATTTCTCAATATCACAACTTTAATAGTTACACTTATAGAAATAACATAGTACAGAGCTGTGCTTTTCATTATCCTCCCACTGCAGCTCTGTACTATGTTATTTCTATAAGTGTAACTATTAAAGTTGTGATATTGAGAAATACATTACACAGAGCTGTGCTAAGATCAGGTTAATTTCATTATCCTTCCCCATGCAGCTCTGTACCACGTTATTTCTATAAGTGTAACTATTAAAGTTGTGATATTGAGAAATACATTACACAGAGCTGTGCTATGGTAAGGTCCACTTCATTATCCTCCCCCTGCAGCTCTGTACTATGTTATTTCTATAAGTGTAACTATTAAAGTTGTGATATTGAGAAATACATTACACAGAGCTGTGCTAAGATCGGGTTCACTTCATTATCTTCCCACTGCAGCTCTGTACTATGTTATTTCTATAAGTGTAACTATTAAAGTTGTGATATTGAGAAAAACATTACACAGAGCTGAGCTAAGATCAGGTTCACTTCATGATCCTCCCCCTGAAGCCCTGTACTATGTTATTTCTATAAGTGTAACTATTAAAGGGCATGTCCACCCCCAAAACTATAATCCCCCAACTACTGGCCCCACCATGTAGTGTAGTTTAATCCTTACCTCACATCCCAAATCCATCTGGTTCTCCTGTAGTCCCCCCCCAAAGTTCCAAAAACTGACCTCCAGGAGGCTAGCAGGTCCATATAGGACACTGCCTGCTACCTGGCCTCCCGGAGATTCCTGCGATGCGTGCTGCAGCCCTTCTCCCCCCATACTTCACCGTTTACATATTATATAGGTATTAGATACTGCCCCTTACACATATTATATAGGTATTGGATACTGCCCCTTATACATATAATATAGGTATTAGATACTTCACCGTTTACATATTATATAGGTATTAGATACTGCCCCTTAGGCGACAGGGAGAGCCAAGAAGTGCGGATCGGGGAAAAGGGTGTCTAGTGGGCCCACACCAATCAGAATGCTGATTAATGGCACACTCACGGGAACCGGGGTGTGGATTGGTGCAACGTTCACGTTTGCTAGTATCCGACCGGACGTGTCTTCCCGCTGTTACATTCACACACAATGGTGTGAACTGCCGCGGCCGGGTGGGACCATATCGCCTCCAAGGTTTTTGAGCTAGAGAAACAGGAAATGGGGGACACGACGGGCGGGGCAGAGAGGAAAGGGGCGAGCTCTAGCGAGAATCCAATTTCTCCGTCATTTTGTCCCATAGACTATAAGGGTAACAATCCCTTTAAATGTGGGTATTTCAAAATTTTTTCATGGTCATAATACAAATGGTGATACCAACCGCCAACCCCACCCACATGACACAGGACCACCCACCCTGCGGACCTACCTTTCCATTACATGCGGAAGCCCGTATTTAAAGGTAACTAAATCAAAAACTAATTTAGGGGGTGGGATTTATCCTCGATAGTAAAAGACATAGTTTTATGGTTATAAACATAAAAAAACATACCCCCCAACCAACCCGGTACCACACCTACTTATCAAACAATACTTATCCATTACTGGGAAGGCATCAGTAAGGGTAACTAAATAAAAAAAAACTAATTTAGATTTATCCCAATAAAAGATAGTTTTATGGTTGTAAACACAAAAATCTCCCCCGTCAACCAGACCCCGGTACACACACCTACCTATCTACTTCTCCATTCTGTGGCAACCATACTTAAAAAGGGTAACTAAGTAAGCAAAAACTATTTAGATTTATTCTCAATAAAGATATTGTTATGGTTTAAACTACAAAAGACCATACCCCCCTCACCAACCCAGTAACACACACACCTACTTGATCTACTTATTCCATTACGGTGGCAGCCATATAAAAGGGTAACTAAGTCATAAAAAACATTTAGATTTACCTCAAAAGATAGTTTTATGTTGTAAACAAAAAAGACAGTACCCCCTCAACCAGACCCAGGTACAACAACACCTAACTGATTTAACTTATCATTACGGGGGTCGCCATTAACTTAAGGGTACACTAACAAGTCAAAAAATTAATTTTGCTTCATAATAAAAAAGGTTTGTTTTTTTAAAAACCAACCCCCATGTGTTGCACAGTTTCATACACCTACTGACCTACCCCTCCATTAACGTTGCGCCATACCTAAAGGGTAACTAAAGTCAAAAAAATTTTTTGACCAATCATCAAAAAGTTTGTTTTTTTAACCACCCACCCGACCAGGTACACCCAACCTACTGATCTACTTATCCATTACTGGGCACCATATACCTAAAGGTAACTAAAGTCGAAAAACTAATTGTTAACATCATCAAGATACAGAGAATTCAATAAAAGATCTATCATTGAAAATGGTGCTAAATTTTTGCCCTAACCAATCAGATGTTAGCTTTCTGATTGATTGGATCAAATTAATCACACTTTGGGCAGGGGTACACACAAGTTTTTTTTTGTCCCAAACAAGCGTTCACACAAACTCATCATTTTCCCCTTATTGAGTTTTAAAATCTGCGCAAACACACATATTCCCCTCCAAAATGCACCCTTCACGCCAAATTCAAAGTTTATACTTAAACTTTCCCGTTTCTAGTGTTCCGTTTTTTTTAATAATGTTGAAATTGTATCAAAAGAAGATGAAACCACAGTCCAATCATTGGTTACCCCGGCCTAGCCAGCTTTTCAACGTTCTTGCGCTATATTTCATTTAGCAAAAAATTGGGAGAATACAGAGAAAGAAAACAATATAGTTCACAACACCCTTTAACAAACGTAAACCAACACGCCTATTAATTAACAACATAAAACACCACGCCTATTAAAAACAAACGTACACCACACGCCTATTAACAACGTAAACCAACACGCTATTAACAACTTAAACCACACGCCTATTAACAAGGTAAACCAACACTGCCTATACACCGTAAACCAACACGCCTATTAACAACATCAACAACCGCCTATTAACAACGTTAAACCAACACGCCTATTAACAACGTACACCACCACGCCTATTACAACTTAACCCACACGCCTATTAACAATGTAAACCAACACTACCTATAACACCGTAACCAACACGCCGATTACAATGTCAACTCGCATTTGCGCACCCTGCAATACTAACATTGGTCTCGCCTTGGAAATGCAAAATGAGCCTACATGTGACCACTCAAACAGAAAAAAACACCCCAAGAAAAAAGGGTGCGGTGCGTTCACGTGAAGACAAAATAGCATACCTCATTTAAATCCAAGCTAAAAATGGAAGAAAAGGCAAATAAATGTATACCAGACATGGTAAAAGATCCTTGTCGCTACCTTCAGTTTGGTGATAATATTCCACTCCATGTAACGCAAAACACCCTTTTCGCTTTTTATAAATCGCGTTATGCATTTTCGCTACCCTTTTCGCTCAAATACCGTGACGATGTATAGCGGAAGTCATGGCGAAAAGGTTTTTTAGCGATGGGTCACTCGCCACTCTCTCGTGAACGACACACCTTTTAAAAATCGCGTTAACTACTTTTGTCGAAAAACCATGCGGTAAGCGAAAGCCGAAAACATTTCATCCCACTTTTCGCCCCTTTATAAATATGCCCCGGGTGTCCATGCACAACTTACCACACCAAATCACCATTTTTTTTGGCCTTGGGACACAATTCTTTACTGAAAATCCCGGGGGTCATAGTTTCCCCACTGTGATAAGGTTTTATTTGTTAAAGCATTTTCTGTTCCCAGTTACGCGGAGAAAACAATAATAAAAATTACTAGCAAAGATGGTACAACACACCATAACATACAACACACATAACATACAACACAACATAGCATACAACAAACATCGCATACAACACACATAGCATACAACACCATAAGCATACACAACAATAACATATACACCACACATAGCCATACAACACACATATCATCACACACTAACATACAACACACATACATACAACACACATAACATAGCAACACACACATACAACACACATAACAACAACAGCACATTAACATACAAAGCAGCATAACATACAACACACATACATACAACACACAAACATACAAACACAAACATAAAACACTTATAAGTCTGGGCTTTCTCTTGTAGTGGATTCGAAGGCCTGCAATATTAATTTGACAGACACTAATTGGACAGTGAATGGATAACTTGTTGTATGGACAGTTTATTTATAATCCGATAAACATGGAGCTCCGCCACCAGTTCTTTCCAATAGATAAACTGCTTTTTATGAGTTAAAGGAAACCGTCTGCCCACCATAAGTTATGGGACTTTCGGGAGACGCTGCTCCCTTTCTCAGGATTGCTGCCCATATAGGGGAAAGGGAGCAGCCTCCCGAAACGTCCCAGACAAATTGGGCAGACGGATTCCTTTTTAACTCATAAAGCTTTTAATCTATTGCCAAGAAACTTGTGTGGCGGCGCATGTTTTATCCATGTCCATTGTATTAGTGGTTTGAACGGAGACCCAGAGAGATCGCACCAACATTCGCTTTATTTCAGTGCTGCTCGCTTATTTGTTATTAGTTTGATCTATCAAAAGCGCCAATTGGGGACGCAAGCTCGTCCGTTTCCACCAACTCCACCCAAGTTTGAATAAATAGACTAAAAATAGAAGCGAGCGTGGAAACTGATGCGATGCCCACAATTTGGGGCGAAGAAGCAATTGCGCCGCTTTAACATTCCGCTGCCCTGCCGGGTTTCTCCGTTGTAATAATGCGACGGCCCCCTCATAGAACAGGTTCACCCCCATAGACCAGAAGTTCAGTTGCTTAGGTATTATGTCAATTGCACCGTTTGTTTGTGCACCCATTGGCTGAAAATCAGCGCTGGGCAGAACCAATGAATGTGATATATTATAAGCTGCCGGTACCCTATTTGTGTCTGTGGTTGGTTTGCTGGTGAGGTCCCCCCTTTGTCTCGGGTTTTTTTTTAGTTGGAACAATCTAAATGGGTTTGGTGGATGAATTTGTGGCCGGGTAATAATCCAGCCCCCATTATATACCTGTTGGCCCTACGGACTGTAGGATGGCCCCACACACTGCACTGTTATGGGTTTTCTAGTGTCCCCTGTCACGGTGGTTATGCAGCAGAACTTGTACCTGAGAATCAGACATCCGATATGTGGGGCAGGGTCTATCTAGTGCGCCAGCCTGCCATTGTCCCTCCGCCCAACCCCCACAGTTTGTTTACTGTCAGTACAGTGAACATGTTGTGACTTGGGGAGGCTTTTTTCATTAAGTTATAGACTTAACTGAAACTAAGTTACGACGTCTATATAAACCACTGGTGCTTTTATGTCTCCTCCTCACATATGCCCCATTCTTCATCTCTCAGATCTGGGACCGTTGTAACTTAAGCCACTCCCCCCTTAACTCTATCTCCTACTCATGTCATTGCACCTTTGGTCACTCATGTGCTTCTATCAAGACAGACTGTGCAGGATGGTATCATAGCTCGCATAGCTCACACCGCATAGCCCACCCCTTTAATGCAAATAGCTGCCCTGATGTCATCAGTTAATATGTCTTATTTTTTTTTTTTCTACGAACACTTGGGCAGCACGGTGGCTGCAGTGGTATTCTGATTGCCCTGCAAGCATTTGAGGAGCTCCTCGGTTCGATTTCCCGATCTCACCCCAGCTGGTCTCAGGAGTTTGTATTTCTCCACTTGCTTGGCTTGGGTTTTCCTCCTCCGGGTACTCCTTTTTCCCCCACAATCAAAACATTACAGCTCTGGTCCTTGGTGTCAATACCCACCCTTGACGACATCTGCAACCTTAGTTGAATGTTTTCTCTCTCCCCCAAGCTGAGTGGGTCCTCCGCGTTGTCCTTCGGGTACTTCGGTTTCCCTTCAAGTAAAGACATTCTTAGTGGGGTTTTCACATTGGCGAAAGCTGGAGTCAATCACTTAATAAACCAAAGTAGGTTGGTCACATTGGCGAAATCTGGTGAGGCAATCACTTTCTTTTATTATTTTTTTTTGACACATACAACCAATCAGTCGGTCTTTATGGTCTCCACGCTTTAGGAGAGGAATTCCTAACTACTACAGATAAAATAGGAGAAGACGACCAACCATAAAGGGTAGGTCCCCATTATTGTCCTTTCCCCATTAAAAGGCTGCGGCCCGCACTGTAAAGATGATGAGTTTTGATGTGGCTAATGTCACAAGGCCATTGTATTATTATTGATTATGTATTTTATTGTAAATATGATGAATAACTGAAGCCAGTCCGCCTAAACAGAACTGTTTTACAAACTGTCAGTTACACCTGTAAGAATTATTACTCCCCATTGAGCAGGGGAGTTTTCAACCTCTGCCAGAAAGAAGAATACCGGGGCAATAACATTAATGTCTGCTTGGAAATGAATGGAATAAGTGCAAATAAGTGGCAAATGAACCAGGTCCTCTAACATAAGACCATTTGGATTGGATTATACACATGATTAGTGTATACTGGCTCTATGGCCTATTAAAACGCATGTCCATTTCCTTAAAACAAAAAACTGGCGACTTAGTCAGATATCTGTTTTTAATGGTGCTACTTTTTGCCCCCAACAATCAGATTGTAAGCTTTCAAAATGTTAATAAAATCCGAATTGGTTGGGGTCATTTTCAACGAAAGAACTTTTTATTGATCTCCCTGAACCTTTCCTCACATCGAGCTGTTTTTCGAGCCTGCATTCGTTTCTTGTTTTCGAGGGTTAACCGAAATCGATCTTTATTTACGAGGGTTACCCCGATATTACAAATGATAGGGTTACCGGAAAACGGGTCCTTCTTTTTCGAGTGGTTACCGAATCGGGTCCCTTCTTTTTTCGAGGAGTTACCGAAAATCGGCAGTTCTGCCCTTTCGGAACCTACTTCCAGTTTTCGGGCAGCTTGGTCCTGTGTGACCCACACTCTGGATTAACAGCTCAGGATTTGAAGTAATTTGACGGATGCCGCTGGCCCCCCACATATTAGAGGCGGCCGATTGCCCATAAGGCACCGTTTGCGGGAAACTGCAAACAAGTATGATGTGAGTCAGAACCATCTCTTCCAGCTTGCAGCGCAGGTGGTCTACCTGAAGAGGCATAGGGCCAGTTTGTCCCGGCTGACATAAGCCAACATAGGGAAGGGCAAGTATCACTGTGTTTTAGCCATTTATTTCTGCTTTATTGTTCTAATAAAAATGTTTATATGAAATATTAATCTCACTTTATTTCGACTTTTTGTAAAACCACATAAATAATTGTCAGAGAAAACTTGTTTTTTTACCGTTTTTATATTTGTGGTCATCCCTTCTTATTAAACCGATACACCAACCGCATTGCATAAACGCCGCTAAAACATTTACAAAGGTCTTATTAAATGTTATTTTAGTGGTGAGTTAAAAAAAAAGCCATTTTAAAGGGTAACTAAGTCAAAAAAACTAATTTAGATTTATCCTCAATAAAATTAGTTTTATGGTCTTAACACAAAAAGACATACCCCCCAACCCGACACAGTACTCACACCTACTGATCTACTTATCCATTACTGTTGCAGCCATACTTAAAGGGGTAACTAAGTAAAAAAAAAAAAAATTTTTGACAATCATCAAAAAGTTGTTTTGTTAACCCCAACCATACACAGGTAAACACACACACTACTGATCTACTTATCCATTACTGTGGGCATCCATACTTACGGGTACCTAAAAGCAAAAAACTAATTTTGACCAATCATCAAAAAGATACAGAAAGCGATTCAATAGTTCTTATCATTGAAAATGGTCTAATTTTGCCCTAAACCAATCAGATGTTAGCTTTCTGATTGATTGGATCAAAATTAGCCACCACTTTTGGGCTGTTACACACAAAAGTTTTTTTTGTCCCAAACAACGCGTTTAAACTCAAACTCATCGATTCCCATTATTTAGTTTGTAAAATCTGCAGCAAACCACAAATAGTCCCTTCCAAAATGCAGCCCTTACTCAAGCCAAATTCAAAGTTTATTACTGAAACTTTCCTTTCCTAGTTTTAACATTTGAAAGCTAACATCTGATTTGGTTTTGGCAAATTAGCACCATTTAAACGATAAGAACTTTTATTCACTTTTATTGTATGTATTCTTAAATTCTCAGGGTCAGATCCAGTGAAACTATTATTTATTTAAGGCTTTATGTATATACACATACATGCGTGATGTGTAGAAATAATACAAGCACTCCATCAATTATTAAATATACACATTTCAAAAAAATAATATGACTGTTTCCGGGGGGAAAATCCCGAGTGTTTGCTGATTTTTATTATCCAATGCCAATTGCTGGACTTTATCTATTTATTCTACTACATAAGCAACCCTACTAAGGAGACACCTTTCTATATTTCTGGCTGTAATCAGGCCGTTATATACCATTAACCTACGTTAAAGGTTACAACTAGTTGTGCCCGGTTCGCGATCCAACCCATATCCGGGCGAATTTCCTCTCATTCCGCGAATGGCGGATTTGCGATTTTCCGGATTTCCGCCTCCGACTTTTCCGAACCGCGTCTTCTTCGAAAATTTTCAAATTACGAGATTTCCTTTTTCTCATATTTTCGAAATGCATGAAATCAATCTTTTCGAAAGTTGCAAAATTACGAGGATTTCACATATTTTCGAAAATGCGGGAAAATACGATATTTCGAAAATTTTTGAAATTACGAGTATTTCTCGTATTTTTTTGGAAGAATTTTTCATTTAATAAATGGGTTTTATTGGTCCGCTCGTGGATCGCGGATCGCGGATCCTCGATCGGAACCGGATTTTTGAAAGTTCGGACATCTCTAGTTACAAACCGTTCTGATCGTAACTCAGAATATAGGGCCTCATTTACACATGCACGCGGTTAAAAACAAAGGAAAGCTAAATGAATATAATCCATTACAGTATGGCTCATCGATGTTCCTTTCAAAAATGTGCCCAAACCTCCCAATAGGCATTGAGAAATGAATGAGACCCATAGCATAACCTTTCTAAGGTGCCCGCTTAGAAGTCTTACATTGCCAAATCTTTTTTTTAAGCTCTTTGATCTCGAGTAAGGGCTAGGGGCCACATCGCGAATTTTCACTTTTCGCGGTTCGCGTTTGCGCCCACTATTTTCGCTAAAATGTAAAGCGCGGAAGCGAAAATTCCCACGCTTTCCGATCGATGTCGATTGCGCGTCCGTTCGCGTTTTGGTACGCATTGCGTTCCCATTTTGGTGCGTTAACCGCATGCGGTTCCAAAACGAAATGCGCCCAAATGCAAACGTGACTCAAAACGCACAAAATCGTGCAGATAACGCTCTCGCGATTTGGTGCGCGGATTCCTGTGGTTGGCAGTGTGGCCTCATCCTAGAACCTTTAGACATAATGATACTAATACGAGATTAGAAAATAGAAAACTATGTGGCCCTATTGTTAAGACGACGTATACACTTTTTAATAGCGATACCGGCGTCCATTAACACTGTCTAATGATCAATAACCGATTGTGTTAATTTGCGATTGATTAGTAGTCGTTAAGTTACATCATTAATCATTAATTAACGATTATGAATTACCGATAACGATCGCAAACCTGCGATCCCGTTATCATAGATTTTACGAATATTATTGGAATTTACGATCAATTAATTATGATAATTTTACTCTACCCGCACGTATTCGACCGGACAAACTTTTGTTTAATTACATACAGCCGCCATTGATATTATCGATCACGTTTGGTATCGTGCTAAATTTCGCTACACGCACTTACAAATAGGGCCCATTGAGGCTAAGGAAAGAAACATCCCGGTTTTTGCCACTTGTCCTTATAGAGATGGCCTAACTCACCTGTTTCGTTTCTTTTTTCAATCCCTCCCGGATCTCGGGAAAATCACGAAGATTCGAAAATCCGAAAACGGAAACGAATTTTCGATTTATTATCCTGTCCCACCATGAACTTGAGACCAAGTTTCGGAGGGGGGGGGTGCCCACCTAACATTCAATATCTTTATTATCGCTGGTTTACGTATCTTCTACCCCCTGATTGCTGCCTTCGTTTTTTTATGACATTGACCTGGTTTTCCGATATTCCCTTCCGCTGAATACATTTCATAATCTCCATCATACAATGTCCTGCTGTCCTTGATGAAACCTTCCCATCTTCCGGTGTTATTTTTTCCTATCCTACTTCCCTGTTTAATACTGCAGGATCCCAAAAAAAAAAAAAAAGCCAGGTCCGTTCCTTGGTCATGCACAGACAACCTGTCAAATGAGATTCGCTGTAGCACAGACAGATAAGAACTCTTATCCATTCCACCGATCTGAGCCATGATAACATTTTGAAGCAATAGATCCATTTTCAAATGAAAAAGATATAAATCCGTATAATAATTACTTATAAGGGGCAGTTCTAATACCTATATAATACGTATAAGGGGCAGTATCTAATACCTATATATATGTATAAGGTGCCGTATCTAATAACCTTATAATAGTATAAGGGTCAGTATCTAATACCTATATAATACGTATAATGGCAGTATCTAATACTATATAATATGTATAAGGTGCAAGTATCGAAATACCTATATATACGGAAAGGGTCAGTATCTATACCTTAAATAAACGTTTCGGGCAGTATCTAATACCATAAATATATATAATACGTATAGGGCAGTATCTATGACCTTATAATCGTATAAGGTGCTATCTAATACCTATATAATATGTATAAGGTGCAGTACTATACCTATATAAGCCGTCTAGGTGTAGTCTCTACTACCTATATAATCTTATAAGCGGTGCAGTATCTAATACCTAATAATACGTATACGGGGCAGTATCTAATACCTATATAATATGTATAGGTGCAAGTAGCTAATCCTATATAATCGTATAGGGGCAGTAATCTAGACTATAAATCCGTATAAGGCTGCAGTAATCTAATACCTATTAAACGTATAAGGGGCAGTAATCTAATACCCTATCTATACGTATAAAGGGGCAGTATCTAAGATACCTATATAATTTGTATAGTGTGCCGTATCTAACCCTACTATAATGAACGTTATAAGGGCAGTAGGTCTAATACCTAAAAAAAAATATAATCTGGTAAAGGTGCAGTTTAATACCTATATAGAACTAAAGGGGCGTATCTATACCTATATAAACGTATAAGGGCATTATCTAATCCTATATAATACGTATAAGGGTCAGTATCTAATCCATTAATACCGTATAAGGGGCAGTATTAAATACCTATCTCATCGTATAAGGGCAGTATCTAATACCTATTATCAATATGTAGAGGTCAGTATCTATCCTATATTACGTAGAAGGGGCAGTAGCTAATACCTATATAAATAGTATAAGGTGGAGTATCTATACCTATATAATACGTATAAGGGGCATAATCTATACCTATTAATTAGTATAAGGCATATCTAATACCTATATAATACGTATAGGGGCATTAGCTAATACTATAGAATATGTATAGGGTCAGTATCTAATACCTATATAACATACGTATAAGGTCAGTATCTAATACCTATATAATATGTATACGGGGGGCGTAACTAATAACCTATATATAATGTATAAGTGCGTAATCTCAACCTATATAAACGTATAAGGGGCATGTTTTTTTTTAAAAAAAAAAAATCTTAATACCTATATAAAATGTATAAAGGGCAGTATCTAATACCTAATAATATGTATAAGGGCAGTATCTAATACCTAAAATAAAACCTATCTAAATATGTAAAGGGGCAGTATCAATACCTATATAATACGTATACAGTTCAGTATCTAATACCTATATAAATATTATAAGGGGCATATTATACCTATATATAAATGTATAAGGTGCATTATCTAATACCTATATAATACGGAATAAGGGTCAGTAATCTAATCCTATATAATATTTATAAGGGCATTCCTAATACCTCTCTAAATGTATAAGGGGCAGTATCTAATCCCTATATAAATACGTATAAGCGGCAGTAGTGCTATACCTTATATATGTAATAAGGGGCATTATCTAATACCATTAATATTATATAAAGGGGCAAGTATACTAATACCTATATAATACGTAAAGGGGCAGTATCTAATACCGATATAAATATGTAAAGAGCAGTATCTAATACCTATATATACGTGATAAAGGTGCAGTATCTAATACCTATACTCTAGGCATAAGAGCAGTACTAATACCTAATCTATACCCATATAATACGTATAAGGGGCAGTATCTAATACCTATATAATACGTATAAGGGGCAGTATCTAATACCTATATAATACGTATAGGGGGCAGTATCTAATACCTATATACATATGCATATGTGCAGTATCTCATACCTATATAACCTACCCCTGGTATGGATTTTCTATGGGAGGACCTGTAAGATATAGCCCTTATAATCCTACAGTTCCAGGATGTGAAGGAAACCATAAGCCGCAGTAGGGGTAGGTTATAAAATAAATGACCCCGAACTTAATGAATAGGGATATTAGAAGTCACTTGGAGTTCCGTGCCCTGTATAAAAGGTACTCGGCCTGCGGCCTCATAATTTTATATGGTCCCAGAACTCCTCAGTGCCTTCTAATCTCCTTATAATTTACAGTTGGTGGGCATTATCCACTATATAATAAACGTATAAGGGGCGTATCCTCTACCAATATAAACCTACCCTGTAAAGATTTCTATGGGGGACTATAAGATTATGCCTTATACTGTTTCAGTTCCAGGAGGGGAAGGAACCAGGAAGCCACAAAGGGTATGTTATATAGGTTATAATAAATAATGCACCCCGACCCGTAAATTAAAGGTATATTAGAAGTTCCGTGCCCTGTATAAGGTACTCGCCTTTGGCCTAGTGCTTTTATATGGCCACCGAACTCCTCTGTGGCTTTCTAATATCCTTATAATTACAGTGTAGGGGTGCAATAATCCACTATATAATTACGTATAAGGGTCAGTATCTAATTGGAAAAGAAAGTCCTAAGCACATCCCAGCATAGGGTGCAGATTTTCAACACCTTCCCCCCAAGCGGTTACTAATGTCAATATAGCAAGGTATTATATATATTCATAAGAAGGCCAGATATTATATAGGTATTAGATACTGCCCCTTATACATATTATATAGGTTTTAGATACTGCCCCTTATACGTATTTTATAGGTATTGGATACTCCCCCTTATACATATTATGTAGGTATTAGATACTGTCCCTTATACATATTTTATAGGTATTAGATACTGCCTCTTATGAATATTATATCGGTATTAGATACTGCCCCTTATACGTATTATATAGGTATTAGATACTGCACCTTATACATATTATATAGGTATTAGATACTGCCTCTTATGCAGATTATATAGGTATTAGATCCAGCCTCTTATACATATTATATAGGTATTAGATACTACACCTTATATGTATTATATAGGTATTAGATACTGCACCTTATACGTATTATATAGGTATTAGATACTGCCCCTTATACATATTATATAGGTATTAGATACTGCCTCTTATGAATATTATATAGGTATTAGATAACTAAAAACTGATTATAACTGATAACTTAGCTAAACACTGATTATTACTGATGACATAGCTAAACACTGATTATAACTGATGACATAGCTAAACACTAATTATAACTGAGGACATAGCTAAACACTGAATATAACTGATGACATACATAGCTAAACACTGATTATAACTGATGGCATAGCTAAATACTGATTATAACTGATGGCATAGCTAAACACTTTATATAGGTATTAGATACTGCCCCTTATACGTATTATATAGGTATTTATATAGGTATTAGATACTGCCTCTTATGCATATTATATAGGTATTAGATACTGCACCTTATACGTATTATATAGGTATTAGATACTGCCTCTTATACATATTATATCGGTATTAGATACTGCCCCTTATACGTATTATATAGGTATTAGATACTGCCCCTTATACATATTATATAGGTATTAGATACTGCCCCTTATACATATTATATAGGTATTAGATACTGCCCCTTATACGTATTATATAGGTATTAGATACTGCCCCTTATACATATTATATAGGTATTAGATACTGCCCCTTATACGTATTATATAGGTATTAGATACTGCACCTTATACATATTATATAGGTATTAGATACTGCCCCTTATTAGGGACTATACCAAATGATGAGTACAGGAGTAAACCGAGCGCGCTATACCAAATGCTGAGATACAGAGTAAACTGAGCAGACTATACCAAATGCTGAGTTACAGGAGTAAACTGACGCAGACTATACCAAATGTGAGTACAGAGTAAACTGAGCGAGACTATACCAAATGCTGAGTAATACAGGAGTTAAAACTGAGCAGGACTATTACAAATGCGGAGTACATGAGTACACCAAGTAGGACTATACCAAATGCTGGTACAGGGAGTAACACTGAGAGGACTATACCAAATGTGAGTCATGAGTAAATGAGATAGGACTATACAAAATGCTGAGTACAGGAGTAAACTGAGCAGACTATACAAGGCTGAGTACAGGAGTAAACTGAGCAGGACTAGACCAAATGCTGAGTACAGGAGTAACTGAGCAGACTATACCAAAATGCTGAGTACTGAGTACACCAAGTAGGACTATACAAATGCTGAGTACAGGAGTAGTAAAAAATGAGCAGGACCATACCAAATGTGAGGACAGGATTCAACTGAGCAGGGACTATACCAAATGCCTGAGTACCTGAGTACACCAAGTAGGACTATACCAAATGCTGAGTACAGGAGTAAACTGAGCGGGACTATACCCAAATGTGAGTACATGAGTTAAAACTGAGCAGGACTATTACCAAATCGCTGAGTTACATGAGTACACAAGTAGGGACTATACCAAAATGCTGAGTGTACATGAGTCACCAAGAAGGACTATACCAAATGCTGAGTACGGGAGTAGAACTGAAGCCAGGGGGACTTACCAAGCTGAGTACAATGAGTACACAAGTAGGACATCTACTAATGCTGAGTACATGAGTACACCAGCAGTGACTATACCAAATGTGCTGTAACAATGAGTAACTGAGAGCAGGGGACTATACAAAACGTTGAGTACATGAGTCACCAAGCAGGACTATTACCAAATGTGAGTACAGGAGTTAGAAAATGAGCAGCGACTATACCAAATGCCTGAGTACATGAGTACACTCAAGCAGGACATACCAATGCTGAGTACATGAGTACACCAAGCAGGACTATACCAATGCTGAGTACATGAGTAACACCAAGCCAGGACTATACCAAAATGCTGATACATGATGAGAAACCAAGTAGGACTATACCAAATGCGAGTTACAGAGTACAAACAAGCAGGGACGATTACCAAATGCTGATGTAATGAGTACAACCAAGTAGGACTATACCAATTGCTGAGTACATGAGTACACCAAGCAGGACTTATACCGAAATGCTGATACATGAGTACACCAGAGAGTAGGACTAGTACCAGAATGTCTGGAGTACTGAGTACACCAAGTAGGGAACTATACCAAATGCCCTGAGTACATGAATTAACCAAGCAGGACTATACCAAAGAATTGAGGACATGAGTACACCAAGCAGGACTACATACCAAAATGTGGAGTACAGTGACGTACACCAAGCCGGACTATCTATACCAAAGCTGAGTAATTGAGTACACCAAGTAGGACAGATACCAAATGGTGAGTAAAGTGAAGAGTAGGAAAACTGAGCAGGGACATAACAAAATGCTGAGTACAGGAGAACCTGAGCAGGACTATACAAATGATGAGTACATGAGTAACCGAGCAGGACTATACCAAGCGCTGAGATACATGAGTACACAAGAGGACTATTACCAAATGCTGAGTACAGGAGTAACTGAGCAGGAACTATACCAAATGCTGGTACATGAGTACACCAAGACAGGAAATAACACATTTGCGAGTACATGAGCTAACCTGAGCAGGACTATACCAAACGTGAGTTACATGAGTACACCAAGCTTAGGATCTATACCAAAAGCTGAGTACAGGAGTAAACTGAGCAGGACTATACCAATGCTGAGTACATGAGTAAACCAAGCAGGACTATAGCCAAATGCTCGAGTACATGAGTACACCACAGCAGGGACTACACCAAATGCTGAGTCATGAGACACCAAGCAGGACTATACCAAATGCTGGAGTACAGGAGTACACCAAGACGGACTAACCAAATGCTGAGTACATGAGTACACCAAGTAGAGATATACAAAATGCGGAGTAAGAGTACACCAAGGCAGGACTTATACCAAAGCTGAGTACATGATGTACACCAAATAGGACGATACCAAATGCTGAGGTACCTGGAGTACAACAAGTAGCGACTATACCAAATGCTGAGTACAGGAGTAACTGAGCAGGGCTTATACAAATGCTGAGTACAGGAGTAAAAACTGAGCAGACTTTATTTTTTTTTTTTTTACCAGAATGCGAGTACATGAGTACACCAAGTAGACTATACCAAATGCTGAGTTTACATGAGTACACCAAGCAGGACTATACCAAATGCTGAGTAAATGATTACACCACGTAGGAACTATCCAAAATGCTGAGTAATGAGTACACCAGAGGGACTTATACCAAAATTGACTGAGTAAGTGCGTACTACCAAGGAGGGGACTATACCAATGTGAGTACAGGAGTTACCCAAGTAGGACTATACCAAAGGCTGAGTACAGAGTAAACTGAGCAGGACTATACCAAAGCTGAGTCAGGAGTAAACTGCGCAGGACGATACCAAGTGAGTAATGAGTACACCAAGAGGACGTATACCAAATGCTGAGTACAGGAGTAAAAGGAGAGGATATACCAAATGCCGAGTACAGGAGTAAACTGAGCAGGACTATACAAATGCCTGAAATGAGTACCGAGCAGGGACTATACAAACGCTGAGTACATGAGTTTACACAAGCAGGACTATACAACTGCTGAGTCAGGAGTAAACTGAGACAGGACATACCAAATGTGAGTACATGCGTACACCAAGCAGACTACAAATGATTGAGTAAATGAGTACACCAAGTAGACTTTTACCAAATATGAGTAATGAGTACCCAAGTGAGAACTATACCAAAGCTGAGTACTTTGGAGTACACCAAGCAGGGCTAGCCCAAGCTGAGTACATGAGTACACCAAGTAGGGATTATACCAAATGCGGAGTAAATGAGACACCAAGTAGGACTATACCAAATGCTGAGTACAGGAGTAAACTGAGCAGGACTATACCAAATGCTGAGTACATGAGTACACCAGAGGACTATACCAAATGCTGAGTACAGGAGGTAGTAAAATGAGCAGGATATACAAATGATGAGTACGGCGTACACCAAGCAGGGACTATAACCAAATGCTGAGTACATGAGTACACCAAGCAGGACTAACCAAAGATGAGTAATGAGTACACCAAGTAGGACTATACCAAAGATGGGAGTACTGTGTACACCAAGCAGGACTATACCAAATGCTGAGTACATGAGTACACAAGTAGGAATATACCAAATGACTGAGTACATGAGTACACCAAGACAGGACTATACCAAATGCTGAGTAATGAGTACACAAGTAGGACTATATACCAAATGTGAGTACAGAGCTACACCAGAGGACTATTACCAAATGCTGAGTACATGAGTTACACCAAAGGACTATACAAATGATGAGAAATGAGTACACCAAGTAGGACTATACCAAAATGATGAGGAGTACAGAGTAACTGAGCAGGGACTATACCAAATGACTGAGTAAGGAGTAAACTGAGCGGACTATACAAATGCTGAGTAAAGATGTACACCCAAGTAGGACTATACCAAAGGCTGAGTACATTTGAGACACCATAGCAGGACTATACCAAATGATGGTACATGAGTACACCAGAGTAGGACTAACCAAATGCTGAGTACATGAGTCCAACAAGCAGGGACTATACCAAATGCTGAGTACATGAGGACACCAAGTAGGACTATACCAAATGCTTGAGTACATGAGTACACCAAGTAGGACTATACCAAATGCGAAGTACAGGAGTAAACTGAAGCAGGACTATACCAATGCTGAGTACAGGAGGTTAAAAACTGAGCAGGGAGCATACCAAATGGCACTGGTACATGAGTACCACCAGCAGGAACTATACCCCAAATGATGGAGGGTACAGGAGTAAACTGAGCAGGACTATACCAAAGGCCGAGTAGTACAGGAGTAAACTGAGCGGCCTATACAAATGCTGAGTACATGAGTAACCTGAGCAGGACTATACAAAGCTGGGGAGTAAGAGTACACAAGGCAGGACATCAAATGCTGAGTACAGGAGTAAACTGAGCAGGACAGACACAAATGCTGAAGTACATGAGTACACCAAGCAGGACCGATACCGAAATGCTGAGACATGGAGGTACACCAAGTAGGGACTATACCAAATGCTGAGTCATGAGTACACCAAGGTAGGACTACCAACAGGACTATACAAAATCTGAGGTACATGAGTACACCAAGCAGGACTATGCCAAATTGCTGAGTACATGAGTACACCAAGCTAGGACTATACCAAATCTGAGTACATGAGTACACAAGTAGACTATCTACCAAATGCTGAGTACAGGAGTAAAATGAGCCGGACTTTACCAAATGCCTGAGTCATGAGTAACAAGATCGGGACGATACCAAATGTGAGTACAGGAGTAAAAAACTGAGCAGGACTCGATACCAAATGTGAGTTACAGGAGTACACCAAGCAGGACTATACCAAATGCCTGAGTACATGAGTACACCAAGCAGGACTATACCAAATGCGGAGTACATGAGACCCAAGTAGGCTATCCAAATGCTGAGTACATGAGGACACCAGCAGGACTATACAAATGCTGAGTAATGAGTACACCAAGTAGGCTATACCAAAATGCTGAGTACATTGAGTACACCAAGCAGGACTATACCAAATGCTGAGTAATGAGTACACCAGTAGGACTATTACCAAATGCTGAGTACATGAGTACACAAGCAGGGACTTACCAAATGCACTGAGTACATGAGTACACAGTTGAGGACTATACCAAATGCTGTACAGTAACAGGAGTACACAAGTAGGACATAACAAATGTGAGTACAGGAGAAACTGAGCAGGACCTCTACCAAAATGCCTGAGTACAGGAGTAAACTGAGCAGGCCTCTACCAAATGCTGAGTACATGAGTACACCAAGCAGGACTATTACCAATATGCTGAGTAATGGAGTGCACCAAGCAGGACTATACAAATGCTGGAGTACAGGAGGTAAACGGCAGGATATACCAAATGCTGAGTACATGAGTTACACCAGCAGGACATACCAAATGCTGAGTACATGAGTAACCTGAGCAGGGACTATACAAATGTGAGTAAAGGAGTAACATGAGCAAGACTTTATACCAAATGCTGAGTACAGGAGTAACCTGGCAGGACTATACCAAATGCTGAGTACATGAGTACACCAAGCAGGACTATACCCAAATGCTGAGAACAGGAGTAAACTGGAGCAGGATATACCAAATGCTGAGTACAGGCGTAACTGAGCAGGATATACAAATGTGAGTACATAGTAAACGGAGCAGGGAATAACCAAAGGCTGAGTACATGAGTACACCAAGTAGGACTATACCCAAAATGCTGAGGACATGAGTACACCAAGAGGACTATACCAAATGTGAGTCATGAGTACAACCAAGTTAGGACTATACAAATGCTGTAGAAATGAGTACACCAAAAGCAGGAACTATTATACCAAATGATGAGTACATGCGTCACAAGCAGGACTAGACAAATGCTGAGTACGGAGTACACCCACAGCCCACCGGAATATACCAAATGACTGAGTTTACATGAGTAAACCAACGCAGGACTATCCCAAATGCTGAGTACATGAGTAAACTGAGCAGGACTATACCAAATGCTGAGTACAGAGTAAACTGAGCAGGGACTATACCCCAAATGCTGAGTACATAGTACACCCAGTAGGACTATACAAATGGCTGAGTTAAATGAGTACACCAGCAGGCGTATACCCCAAATCTGAGTTACAGAGTACACCAAGTAGGGAATCTACAAATGCTTAGTACATGAGTACACCAAGGTAGGACTATACACCAAATGACTGAGTACAATGAGAACACCAGCAGCAGGACTATACCAAATTGCTGAGTACAGGGGAGTACACCAAGCAGGACGATACCAAATGCTGAGTACATGGTACACCAAGTAGGACTTAACCAAATGATGATTACATGAGTACAACCAAGCAGGGACTATACCAAATGCCTGAGTAATGAGTACACCAGTAGGACTATACCAAAACGCTGAGACATGAGTACACCAGTAGGATATACCAAACGCTCTGATACATGAGTACACCAAGCAGGACTATACCAAATGCTGAGTACATGAGTAACCTGAGCAGGACTATACCAAATGCTGAGTACATGAGTACACCAAGCAGGACTATACCAAATGCTGAGTACATGAGTACACCAAGTAGGACTATACCAAATGCTGAGTACATGAGTACACCAAGTAGGACTATACCAAATGCTGAGTACATGAGTACACCAAGCAGGGACTATAACCAAATGCTGGACATGAGTACACCACGTAGGACGTACTAAATGCCTGAGTAAATGAGTACACCAAGCAGGACTAACCAAATGCTGAGTACATGAGCGTTACACCAAGCAGGGACTATACCAAATGCTGAGTACATGAGTACACCAAGTGGACTATACCAAATGTCTTTGAGTACATGGAGTACACCAAGCAGGACTATACCAAATGCGAGTACATGAGTACACCAGCAGGACAGACCAAATGCTTGATGAGTATATGAGTACACCAGTAGGACTATACAAACGTGAGTACATGAGTAAACTGAGCAGACGAGACCAAAGCCTGAGTACCTGAGTACACCAGCAGGACTATATACCAAATGCTGAGTACATGAGCTACACCAAGTAGGACTATTACCAAATGCTGGAGTGACATGAGTTACACCAAGCAGGACTATACCAAATGTTGAGTACACTGAGTACACCAAGCCGGACTATCCAAAATGCTGAGTACATGAGTACACCAGCAGGACTATACAATAATGGCTGAGTGACATGAGTTATACACCAAGCAGGACTAGTACCAAATGCTGAGTACATGAGTACACCAAGCAGGGGACTATACCAAATGCTGCTGAGTACAGGGAGTTTACCACCAAGTTGGACTATACAATGCTGATCACATGAGTACACAAGCAGGACTATACCAAATGCTGAGTACAGGAGTACACCAAGCAGGACTATACCAAATGCTGAGTACAGGAGTAGTAAACTGAGCAGGACTATACCAAATGCGGAGTACAGGGGTTAAACTGAGCAGGACTTACCGCAAATGCTGAGTACAGGAGGTAACCTGAGCGGACTATACCAAATGGTGGTTACAGGATTACCTTGAGGCACAGACATACCCAAATGCCTGAGTACGAGCTAAACTGAGCAGAGGACTCTACAAAAATGCTGAGTACGGAGTAACGGCAGGACGTATAACCAAATGCTGAGTACAGGGTACCTGGGGCGCAGGACTATACCAAAATGCTGAGCTAAGGAGTAACCTGAGCAGGACACATATACCAAATGCTGAGTACAGGAGTAACCTGAGCAGCGACTATATACCAAACGCTTGGAGGAAAGACAATGCTTTTATAAGAGAAAAGATTTACCAAACGCTGCAAAATACTTGGAAACATTATTTGCACAACAGACTACTGTTCATTGTTTCTAATAAATGGGAATGACTCGGAGACTCAGATTATCTATACTCTGACATTTCTTCTTTACATCTTACTGTACTCCACACCAACGTTTGCGGACTGCTGTCCTATCACCCTTTGTGTGAGCACCAACTCTTATGGGTCTCCGCCAGTCAATAAAAATACCAAGCAAGGCACATAATACACTTGTTTGATGAATTTGTATGGAAAAAGCCATTCATCTGGACAAAGTTTGCTTGAGCTAACCTAAACAGATGCATTTTAACTTGAGAAATCAATGCAGCCTCTCTAACAAATGCAGCATTTGGGATTATGTGATGAATGTGAAAAAATTTTGGTGCCAGAAAGTTTGTTCCTATTTCCAAATCCACAAGATTAAACCAACAATTACTGACTTCCGTGCAACCAAAGGCGGATCCTCGCCACGGTCAATTACAGAACAGCTTGACAAACTATAATTTCATCCTAATGCATCTTTTCTTAGCAGGGGAGCAATTACTGCTGTGCCTCGGCCAGAGGAGCTGAGAAAAAAACTAGTATTTCTCCGGATTGCATATCACGGGGTTAGACATCAAGGTTGATTGTTTCCTCGTTTAACCTAGAAATTTTTTTTTGTATTCTCCAGTAAATGTCTTTGAGAAGAAACAGTCTCAAAATAGTCTGTGTAATTGTTTACCGAGTCTTGGTGACCGAGAACTAGAGATTATATTTTTATCTTCTCTCAAATTCCCACCTTCTGTCACTTCAAGATCCAAACAGACAGAACATTGGAGTGCGCGGAGTCCCCAAGTATACCTTCAGCACCTATACCCAATCCTACAGCCGCTTTGGGCTTCACTATAGACAACCCCGATCGTCAGGAGACGTGTTGTGCCCCGTGTACTGGTTAGACGAGGAGGGGCGGGTATAACTGGAAAATCGGAACACCAATGGAGCTGAACAGGGCACTGGAAGACAAGAAACGACAATCATTCCAAGGTAACAATGCACAATGAGCAGAACAATGATATAAGATAATAAAGGAACAAGACTTTGGGCAACTTAGAACTAGCTATGGCTACTAGAACTAAAATAGCATGGGACCCACTAGCTGGCTATACCAAAACCATTAGAACAGGCAAGGCTGATGGTCCTGGGCAGGGTTTAAAATAATGCAGAGGACCCAATATGGGAGGTGCAGGATAAGAGTTCTGATGCAGGGATTGGCCTAACAGGGCAAATTTGAATCAAGTGGATCTCCTCCAACCCCACCTGCGGAACTACAGGAGCAGAGGAGATGCCGAGCAGGGCGGTGGAGAAGAACCAATGATTAATATGAAAAGGCACCCGCACAGAAAGACAAGACTTGGATACTGAAACGTAGACTTGGTTTACGTAGAACAATAGCTGGGACCACTTAGCTGGCAACAAAACGAGTACCAAGCAAGTAGCAAAAAAGAAACAGGCTTCTTAAGTACGAACAGAGGAACAATAGGGAAGGATGACAAGAGTCTGAATGCAGGACTTTGGGACAGTTATTAAACAAATAAACAGAATATAGGCATATAATTTGCACAAAAATTTACCGGGACAGAGCGAGACCAAACCCCATTGTTACAATTACAACCCTTTATGCCCGACCTTAAGAGGATTTTGGAGATTAAGGCCTTTACATAGGCCTTGGCCAGGTTTTTTATTTAAACTAAATTGGATCCTCCTCGTCCAATCAGGGGCTACAGGAACGGAGGGGAGATAAGGAGACTTGCCTGCGCACGTCGGCAGCGGCACCAGAAGGAAAGCCAGCCGGGGTGCGGGAGCAGAGAGGAGGGCGCTCGGCACAAAGACCAAAAGCCTACGAATTGGCTGAGTCCGCTGAGCCGAAGATCTGCGAGGCCGGCCGACGCGGACGCCAGACGCGGGAGACCACGAGGCAGCAGACGTTGGCGACCCGACAAGGACCTTCGAAAAAAAGAGGAATTCATTCAATGCTAGAAATTGTTCTTAATTAATTTATCAGTAACGAATGTTATCGTTATGCAAGTTGGTGACCAACATTGGAATTTGGAAGGAAGGCCAACAAATAAAAAACAAGAAAAGCTCTATTACAAAAAAAGCACAGGAATATACACCAGAAAAAGCTTCAATGATGTAGCTGTTACTACCTTGAGAGGGAGCGGCCGTCAGTTTAGTCTAGAGTTTGTTATTGTCCATTGTGGAGTCCATTGACTTTTACTGTTTTTTCATCTGTGTGAATGTAATAAATTATCTTTATAGACTGACTGGTCACATTGGCAGATGAAGAGCTGAAAAATGGCAGATGGACTTGGAACTGGATTACATGGACAAAAAGGTTAATGATTGTCGAAAAGTCCAGGCACAAGAACACTTTTTTAAACATTTGTCAATCCTGTTACGGTGCACAGCCTATAAGTTCTAACATATTACACTGGGCATTCTTTGTTCGAGATACCTATTGAAAGAGGGGGATTCTGGGCACCTGTAATGCCCCTTTTATATTTGCCAATGTGTCTTGATGGCTAGGTTAAAAAATATTAAATGCAATGCAGTGCCTAATAAGACCTCATTATAAATGGTGGGATGGCCGTTGACCAAAGTGTCTGTCTAATCCCTTTTGCCATCTTTACGTCAACCAAAGATGACACGATGGATAATTCCAGAATTTATAATAATATCTGGATTCTTCGAGGGGTTGTGTGCATTGAAGACATAACATTTATCCAATCAGTACTCACCCATGACTATAATAAATAAGGAGAATATAAGATTCAATCCTACCCCCACCCAAGACATGTGCCCGAGGACAGAATCTCCAGCCATAGTGAAAGTGCAGCAACTTTTTGCTGGTCACCAAGGGTTAACGTAGTATGGGTCTGCAAACGAAACTCCCAAAGCCAATATCATATTTCATAGTTTGGGGTAGTAAGAAGTGGGATCAGAATAAAGGTCAGTTTCAAAGAGGCACCCTGGGAGAGCTCTGTATTATTCATGCCATATCCTATTATTGAGGACTATAGTAGGGTTCGTTAAGACCATATCATTTCTTTTTAATACAAAAGGCACTTAAGAGTCGCCTAGACATGGACAGTGAGAATATATGTTATTGTCTGAGATTGCCTTTTTATTGTCTATGTGTTATACAGGTCACTTATTGTTTCAATACAAAATACAAGACGATAACAATTGGATTCCTCGCTTTGCTAGAACCATAGTAGAGAGGACACAGTGTGTTTGTAACAAATCATTAGAGTTACTGGTCAGACACGGGAAGGAAGAAATATTAATTGTTACAATCTCAAGGCGACCAAATTGTTACCCAAGCTCCAATGAAAAAAGAGATATTGCACTTATGTAAAATTTGCCAACTGAAATGGACGAAACCTTTAATTTTCAAGTTTCAGAGGTTTATAAAAAAATTTGAAGATGGAAACATTAAGTCCAATGAGAATGTAGTAAGAAGCTAAGAGAGGGGTCTAGTTTAGAGGCTTACGAGAGGGGTCTCGTAAGAGAGGCTAAGAGGGGGTCTAGTTAGAGGGCTAAGAGAGGGCGTATAGTTAGAAAGCTAAGAGAGGGGTCTAGTTAGAAGGCTAAGAGAGGGTATAGTAAGAAGGCTAAGAGCGGTGGTCTCTTTAGATGGCTAAGAGAGGGGTCTAGTTAGAAAGCTACGAGAGGGGTCTAGGAGAAGGCTATAAAGAGAGGGGTCTAGATAGAAGGCTAAGAGGGGGTCTAGTTAGAAGGTAAGAGGGGGTATAGTTCTTAGTAAGAAGGCTAAGGAGGGGCTAGTTTAGACGGTTAATAGAGGGCGTCTAGTTAGAAGGCTAATTAGGACGGCCGGGTTAGTTTAGTAATAAGGCTAAGAAAGGAGGCTTAGTAAGAAGGGCTAAGAGAGGAAGGAGGTAGTAAGAAGGCAAGAGGGGTCTAGTGAAAGGCTAAGAGAGGGGTATCGAGTTTCGGAAGGCTAAGAGAGGGGTCTAGTAAGAAGGCTAAGAGAGGGGTTCTTCTAGTTAGAAGGCTAAGAGGGGTGAGGGGTTATTAAGAAGGCTAAGAGAGGGGTCTAGTTCGAAGGTTAACAGAGGGGTCTAGAGAAGGCTAAGAGAGGGGTCTAGTAAGAAGGCTAAGAAAGCACAGGCTTAGTAAGAAGGGCTAAGAGAGGAGGCTAGTAAGAGGCCAAGAGGGGTCTAGTTGAAGCTAAGAGAGGGGTCTAGTTAGAAGGGTAAGAGACGGGGCGTTTTAGTTAGATGGGCTAAGCGGGGGTCTAGTTAGAAAAGCTAAGAGAGGGGTCTAGTAGAAGGCTAAGAGAGGGGGTCTAGTAAGAAGGCTAAGAGAGGGGTCTAGTCTAGTTTAGATGGCTGAAGAGAGGGTGAGTTTTAGAAAGCTTAAGAGCGGGGTCTAGTTGGACGGCTAAGAAGAGGGGGTCTCGTTAGAGGGCTAAGAGAGGGCTAGTTAGGAAGGTTAATAGAGGGGTTAGTTAGAAGGTAATAGAAGGGGTCTAGTTAGCAGGCTAAAGAGGGGGTCTAGTTAAGAAGGGCTAAGAAAGGAGGCTAGTAGAAGCTTTTACTAAGAGAGAGGCTAGTGTAATAAGGCATGAGGGGTTAGGTTTTGAAGGCTAAGAGAGGGGTCAGTTAGACAGATAAGAGAAAGGTTTAGTTAGAAGGCTAAGAGTAGGGGTCTAGTTTAAAGGCTAAGAGAGGGGTCTAGTAAGAAGGCGAAGAGGGGGGTCTAGTAAAGAGACTAATAGAGGGGTTAGTTAGAAGGCTAAGAGAGGACGAGGTGTCTAGATGGGGAAAGCTAAAGAGGGGGCGCTAGTTAGAAGGTTAAGGAGGGGTCTAGTAAGAAGACTAGCCGAGGGGTTAGTTAGAGGCTAAGGGAGAAGGGTATAGATGAGGGAAAGCTAGCGGGAAAATCTGAGTTAGAAGTATAACAGTTGGGTCTAGTTGGGAGCAAGAGGGGAGATGTATTAGAAGGCTAAAGGGAGATGCTTTTTTGGGGGTTAGAGGGTGCGTCTAGTTATAACTCCTAAAGAGAGAGTTCTAGTTAGGAGGCTAGAGGAGGTCTAGTTATAAGTCTTAAAGAGGGAGGTCTAGTAGGAGGGGGCTAGGAGGGAGTTCTCAGTGGTCAGGTCTAACAGAGGAGGTCTTGTTGGAGGCTAGGGAGGGAGTCTAGTATAAAGTCTAAAGAGAGAGGTCTATTAGGAGGCCGGAGGGAAGGTACTAGTTAAAGTCTAAAGAGGGAGGTCTAGTAGGAGGCTAGGAGGTAGGTTCTAGTTATAAGTCTAAGAGGAGGGTCTCGTTAGGAGGCTAGTGGGAGTTCTTCTAGGTTATAAGTCTAAAGAGGGAGGTTGGAGTAGGAGTGGCTAGGAGGGAGGTCTAGTTAAGTATAAAGAAGGAGGTCTAGTTAGGAGCGTAGGAGGGAGATATAGTTAGAAGTCTAAGAGAGAAGTCTTAGTTGGAGGTCTAGGAGGGAGGTCTCGTTATAATCAGTCTAAAGAGAGAGTTCTAGTTGGGAGGCTAGGAGGGAGTTTAGGTATAAGCTAAGATGAGAAGTCTAGTTAGGAGGTAGGGAGGGAGGTCTTCTAGTTATAAGTCTAAAGAGAGATTCTCGTAGGAGGCAGGAGGAGAGGTCATTTATACGCTAAAGAGAGAGTTCTAGTTTGGAGGTAGGAGGGAGGTTCTAGTTATAAGTCTTAAAGAGAGAGTCTAGTCTAGTTAGGAGGCTAGGAGGGAGGGTCTAGTGTAAGTTCTAAAGAGGGAGGTCTATCTAGTTAGGAGGCTAGGAGTAGGTCTAGTTTAAGTCTAAAGAGGGCGGGTATAGGTAGGGGTAGGCTAGGAGGGAGAGGTCTAAGTTGTAAGTCTAAAGGAGGGAGGTCTAGTAGGAGGCTAGGAGGGATGTCTGGTTAGTAGTTATAAGTTCTAAAAAAGAGAGTTCTAGTTAGGAGGCTAGGAGGGAGGTCTGTTGTAAGTCTCTCAAGGAGGTGAGGGTTAGTTAGGAGCAGGAGGGAGGTTCAAGTTGTAAGTCTAAAGAGGGAGTTATAGTTAGAGGCTAGGGGGGAGGTCTTAGTTCTAAGTCTAAAGAGAGAGTCTAGTATGAGGCTAGGAGGGAGTCTCAGTTATAAGGTGCTAAAGAGCGGAGGCTAGTTAGAGGGCTAGGACGGTGTTAGGTATAGGTTATAAGTCTAAAGAGGGAGTCTTCTAGTTAGAGGTAGGGGGAGGTCTATTTGTAAGTTAAAGAGGGAAGGTCTGTTAGAAGGGGTAGGAGTGAGGTCTAGTTTAAGCTAAAGAGAGAGGTCTAGTAGGAGGCTAGGAGGGAGGTCTAGTGATAAGTATAAAGAGAGAGGTCTAGTTAGGAGGCTAGGCGGAGGTCTAGTTGTACGTCTACAGAGGGAGGTGCTAGCTTAGAAGGCTAGGAGGGAGGTCTGGTTGTAAGTCTATAAAGAGAGAGGGTCGAGTTAGGAGGCTAGGAGGGAAGGTCAGGATAGTCTAAAGAGGGAGGTTCTAGTTAGAGGCTAGGAGGGAGGTCTACTTGTAAGTCTAAAGAGGGAGGTCTAGTTAGGAGGCTAGGAGGGAGGTGTTGTTGTAGTTGGTAAGTCTGAAAGGAGGGAGGTCTAGTTAGGGAGGCTAGGAGGGAGTCTAGCTATTAAGTCTAAAAGAGGACGGTCTAGTTAGAAGGGCTAGTGAGGGAGGTCTGAAGTGTAAGTCTAAAGAGATGAGGTTCTATTTCGGGGGCTTAGGAGGAGGTCTAGTTATACGTCTAAAGAGAGGTTCTAGTTAGGAGGGCTAGAGGAGGTTCTAGTTGTAAAGTCTAAAGAGGGGGTCTGGTTAGGAGGCTAGGAGGGAGTCGAGTTAGAAGGCTAGAGGAGGTCTGTGTAGATTAGAGTAGGAGGGAGTCTATCGAGTAGAAGGCTATGAGAGGAGTCTAGTTAGAAGGCTAAGAGAGAGGTCTAGTAGAAGGAGTAGGAGGGAGGTTCTAGTTATAAGTCTAAAGAGAGAGGTCTCGTTAGAATGTAGGAGGGAGTCTTTTAGTGAAGGCTAGGAGGAGGTCTAGTTAGAATGCTAGGAAGGGAGGTCTAGTTAGAAGGCTAGGAGGAGATCTAGTTAAGAAGGCTAAGAGGCGAGGTCTAGTTAGAAGGCTGGGGGGAGGTTAGTTATTCTAGTTATAAGTCTAAAGAGAGAGTCTAGTAGAAGGCTAGAGGGAGGTTAGTTAGAGGCTTAGAGCCCACAATTAAAATGAAAAAGAAGAACCCTCGTAAGAAAACATTCAAAGGAAGCCAAAGAGGCCACACAACGTGGGAATGGATAAAGGTATCTAAAAGTCTCAGAATGAAGAGCCTTTCATATTTCTTTATTAAGGATCCTTTGTTCACTTTCAAATAAATTGTCTGACTTGGGTCGGAGTCTATTTTGAGCAGATGGAATACTAATGACCATGATTCCCATTTGTCGTAGCATTGAAAGGAAGCAGGAAGATGTTAATCGAGTTTAATTAGATTCCTACCCCCCCCCATAATTTTGCTGTTCTGAAATTGCGATTTGCATCGAATCTATACATTTTCTTTCTTGTAACCATTGGAAGTATAGAATCCACTTATTTTACATAATCTTTAATAACCTCTTTATTAGCGGGACATTTTAATTCCAGGCTTTTTAAGTAGAATCATCTTCATTCATCTCATCCTTTCATGTTGTTCGGGTCTTGTTTTATCTGTTTCTGTTCTTTTTACTTTCAATTACATTTTAAAAACAAAAACCAAAATATATTTCAAGATAAAACCCTGACAAGTAGCTTGACTTTGATGAGAAAGTTTGGAGGACCATATTTTAAAAACCAGCTGTCCAGCCCCTTCTGGGTGAGGTAGAGAAAGAGCCATGATCACCCTGTTGCCTTGCGCTCTGACTGATGAACACACAGGCGGAGCATTACAGTACTGCATCTAACTTTTGTCATTAAACAGTCTGAGTGCCAATAACAAACGGGGCGGCAATCGAATAACAAGCAAGGTACGGCATAAAAACGTGATTTACAATACGGACATACATTTTCGCTACTAGGATTCTACCATAAGGAGCTTTATCAACAATATGCACCATTATTGTAAAAAAGAACGTGAGCACTGAATAAGACAGTGAGCGGTTTGCAGCGATATTTTACATTGTGGACATATGTGTTCCAGTTTATGACATACAAAATAGAGCAGGTGCACAATGGTAAACTCAGTAGCCACATTGTTGTACTTTGGCCCTGTAGTAATATCTTATTGAGATTAATACCACATATTGGATTTACCTTAAGGAGAACTATAGTGCGTATACACTTTTTAAAAAAACAGTTAAATGAAAAGTACCTGGGGCCAGGGAGGTAGGATTGGTACTTTCTACCTCCCAATATAGTTCTAAGGAGAGCGGCAGGTGAAAACAAGAAAACTGCTTGCCAGGCTTCCTGAAAGCTTAGCCCTATCTTTAATTACAGGAAGCCAGGGCCATAACCTGGCAAAACAATGAAAACTGTATGTGAGATAGCTGTCTTCCATGAAAAACAATATTGGATGGGGTGGGACTCATCCATCCTACCTTCCTGTTACAGGTACTTCGTTTCTAAAAGATGATTTTACAGTATAGTTTCCATCAAACCAAATTTCATTTTAAAGGAATCGGCAGTAATGTCACCATTTATATATCTGCTAACCCTGCTCCCATAATTCCTGCTGTCCACCAGACTCACTGACTTTCCAAAGCGTAATTAAGGGCTTCTTGTACCCATGCCTTTATATGGCATTGCGCCCAATAACCCTAAGCAGAATGCAAAGAATAACAATGGAAAACCTTGTGGAAACATCCTCCATTACCCTTTTAGTATGGGTAAAGAGGATGCCAAGGGGAAGTGCCAGCAGCACTTAATACAATCACTTGTTTAATAATATACCAGTCAAAGTCTGCTGCCACATGTTTTATACATCAAACTAGGGATGGCTGGTTCGCGGATCCGAACCCGGATCAGCGCGGATTTATTCCCTGTTCGCGAACGGCGGATTTTTCGGATTCTCCAGCCTTCCAAAATCAGAACGCGGATTTCTCGTATTTTCGGACAATACGTAAACTCGGAGAGTTCGAGGATATTTTTTCATTTTATGGGTCCGCTCGGGATTTCCGATTTTTTCGAAATTGCGGAATACCTCGAGCGGATGGGTTTTGCAAATTTGGGACATCTCTAATCACGCAGTGCCTTCACCTAGATCCAAGGAGTCTGGTTTCTTTATACTTAGAGATCAATATAAGGACACCCGGTCAACGTAGATAAGCCATGGTGTCCCCATGTTCCCTAAATAAGTCACGGGGGCAGGGATATCTAGTGGTCTAGTCTAAGTGGATGATTTCTCTTGTAATGTTGCCTGTGTACCTTCACATTCTATATCAACCATCCCCGTTACCTTTAGGGAGGCGGAATTGTCCAACAGCACAAACTGATTAGAAAAATAATAACAGGGTTATCAATACAAAGTCTTATCGTTTAATGGTGCTAAGTTGCCCACAGACTCAATCAGATGTTAGGCTACAAATGTTAAATAAGCATCTGATTGGTTGGGGCCAAAATTAGCACCATTTGTAAACTATAAGAACTTTTATTGAATCTCCCTGTACCCACACATACCATTATATATCCTGTCTTACTATCTCCCTAAAGGGTGAAGTATTAGTACACTAGCTACAATTTTTATTTAAAGGGCACGCACATCCTTTTTTTATTACTTATCATATAGTAGGAGTCCCCTCCCACTGGATTCCTCCTGTCGTAAGGAGTCTCCTCCCAATGGAATTCCTCCTATGGTAAGGAGTCTCCTCCCACTGGATTTCATCCTATGCGTAAGAAGTTTCTCCCACTGGATTTCATCTTATGGTAAGGCGTCTCCCCCACGGATTTTCATTCCTATGAATGAGTCTACCTCCCACTGGATTGCATCCTATGGAAGGAGTTCCTCCCCACTGGCTTACATCCTATAGTAAGGTATCCTCCCATGGATTAATCCTATAGTAAGGGAGTTTTTATCCCACTGGATTTATCTAATGTAAGGAGTCTCCTCCCACTGGATTCATCCTATAGTAGGAATCTCCTCCCACTGGATTTCATCCTAAGGTAGTATAGGATTTCCTCCTACTAGATTTCACCTATAGTAAGGAGTCTCACACACTGCATTTTAGTAGATATATTGTTAGCTGGGGTCTGGTTCAGTGCCTAATTGGGGTAGTAACAAAAACTGTGGGACCGATTGATTGCTTCAAGGTTTTATTCACTTTTTTTAGATAGGGACACTATGAGAAATAATTACACAGAGCTGTGCTTTTTCATTTCCTCCCACTGCAGCTCTGTACTATGTATTTATAAGGGTAACTAGTAAAGTTGTGATTGAGAAATACATGTAACAGCGCTGTGCTACGAATCAGGTTACTTCATTTACTCCACTGCAAGCGTCTGTAACTATGTTATTTCTCTAAGTGTAAGATTTGAAAGTTGTGATATGTGAGATAATACATTACCACAGAGCTGTGCTTTTCATTATCATCCCACTGAGCTCTGTACTGATGTATTTCATAAGTGTAACTATTAAAGTTTTTGTGATATTGGAAATGATGACACAGCGCTGTGCTAAGATCAGGTTCAACTTCATTATCTCCCCTTGCGCTCTGTAGATGTTATTTTTTATAAGTGTACTATTAAAGTTTGTGATATGAGAAATACATTACAAAGAAGCTGTGCTAAGATCAGGTTAATTTAATTATTCCGTCCCCCCTTGCAGTCTACTGTACAACGTTATTCTGAAGTGTAACTATTAAAGGTGGATATTGAAGAAATACATTACACAGAGCTGTGCGTATGGTAAGGTCCAATTCATATCCGCCCCTGACAGCTCTGTGACTATGTTATTTCTATAAGTGTAACTATTAAAGTTGTGATATTGAGAAATTACATTACACACGAGCTGTGGCTAAGATCGGGTTACTTCATATCTTCCCACCATGCAGCTCTGTACTATGTATTTCTATAAGTGTAACTCTTAAAGTTGTGATTATTGAGAAAAACAGTACACAGAGCTGAGCTAAGATCAAGGTTCAGTCATGATCCTCCCCCTGCTGAAGCCTGAGACTTGATAGGTGTGTACTATGTTATGTCTTAAGTGTTAACTATTAAAGGGCCATGTCCCCACCCCCAAAAACTATAATCCCCCAACTAGGCCCCATCATGTAGTGTAGTTTAATCCTGACCTCACATCCCAGCTCCATATGGTTCTCCTGTAGTCCCCCCCCAAGTCCCAAAAAATGCCTACCAGGAGGTAGCAGAGTCTAATATAGGACACTGCCTGCTACCTGGCCTCCGGAGAAGTTTGGCATGCGACTGCTGCAGCCCTTCTCTCCCTCCCTCCCCCCTCTCCCTCTCTCCTCCCTCCCTCCCGTTTAGCTTCTCCCCAGGTTAATCCTTCTGTTCCTCCCCAGGTCCCAAGCACCAACGTTATATTTTATTTTTAGAAAGCTCCCCAACGTTACTTACTCTCCTCTTTCCTACGCGGAAGTGAGCTGCCGCACCGCCGCGCGTGTTGGCTGCGCTCAGCCAATCACAGACGCGGCTGCCGGTCCCGCCCCTCTTTGCGCATTTTCTCGCAAGCAGAGGGCCGGGAGCGTGGCGAGAAGGAAAGAGTGAGGGGTAAGTAGAGTTTGGGGGGCTTTCTTAAAATTAAAATAGTTACAGTTGGGGACTGGGGAACCAGGGGGCAACAACATATTAAATGTTTTTTTAGGGTGGACCCGAACTCGGAGCACTGAAACAATCCAAACACACCTGATTTCTCGGTGACATGAACATTCACAGACATTTGTAAGATCAGGTCACTTCATTATCTTATAGACTGCAGCTATGTACTATGTTATTCATAGTTTAACTATTAAAAGTTGTGATATTGAAAAATACATTACACAGAAGATGTGCTAAGATCAGTTCCACTCATTATCGTCACTTCAGCTCTTGCACTATGTTAGTACTATAAGTGTAAATATTAAAGTGGGTGTGATATGAGAAAAATACATTGTCAGGGCTGTGCTGAAGATCCGGTTCACTTCATTATCTCCCCTGCAGTCTTGTACTATGTTTATTTCTATAAGTGAACTATTAAAGTTGTGATATTGAGAAAAGAAATACAGTACACAAGAGCGGTGCTAAGAGTAAGGTTCACTTCATTCCCCCCTGCAAGAAAAGAGTTTGAAATGTTTTCATTCGGTGATTTTAACAAACCAGTATGCAGCCAATAATGGGAATTCACTTTAAGTGTGGAATTCACTTCGTCACTGGATAAACTCAACAGTGATGTGAAAGGATGTAACAATATGAATGTAGGAGCGAGGATGTTAGACAGAAAGATATACAGTTTGAGTTACCAACAAACAATACAACCTCCTGTTATATGGAAAAATGTTATGTGGACAAGCCTTAAAAAAAAAAAAAACTTGTGATATATTGAGTAAATACATTACACAGAGCTGTGCTAAGATCAGGTTCAATTCATATATTCTCACTGAAGCTCTGTACTATGTGATTTCTATAGTGTAAAACTATTGAAAGTGGTGATATGAAAAATTACATTACACAGAGCCTTTGCTAAGATCAGGTTCACTTCATTATTCGTCACCTTCAGCCTGCACTATGTTATAATAGTAATTTAAGTGTTGATATTGCGAAAGAACTTGTACAGGCTGTGCAAGATCAGGTTCACTTCATATCCCCCCATGTAGCTATGTAACTATGTTAGGTATATAAGTGTAAATAATTAAAAGTGTGATATTGAGAATACATTACACAGAGCTGTGCTAAGATCAGGTTCACTTCATTATCCCCCCTGCAAGAAAAGAGTTTGAAATTGATTTTCTTTTCGGTGATAAAACCAGTATGGCAGCAATAATGGGGAAATTCACTTTAAGTGTGGAATTTACACTTGTCACGGATAACTCAACAGTGATGTGAAAGTATGTAACACAATGAATTGTAGGAGCGGAGGACTGTTATACCGAAAGGATATTACAGTTGATTACAACAACAATACAACCTCCTGTTATATGGAAAATGCTATTAGAAGCCACCGAGGACTAGTTCCATTACCATAACAAAGTACATGGACAGAGGAAATTATACATTAAACTCTTAATCCAAAGATAAACAGAGGGGAACACAAGATGTCAAATAAGTTTATGTAAAAAACTTATTAAATGATGATCTAGCTAAACACTGTTATAACGATGAACATAGCTAACACTTTGATTTTAGAACGATGACAAGCTATACACTGATTATAACTGATGCATAGCTAAAACACTGATTCTAACCGATGACATAGAAAACACGGATTATTACTGATGAACATAGCTAAAACACTATTATAACTGATAGGAAATAGCTAAAAACACTGATATAAATATGACATAGCTAAACACTGATTATTTACATGAGACATAGTATACACTGATTATTGACTGATGACTAGCTAAGCCAGGATTATAAACTGATGACATACTTAAACACTGTATTTAAACTGATGACAGGAACTAAAGACTATATTACTGAGGGAATAGCTAAACACGGATTATAACTGATGACATAGCTAAGCAGATGTTATAAAACTGATGACTTAGTAAATACTGATTATTAAATGATGACATAGCGTAAACACTGATTATAACTGATGACATAGCTAAAAAATGATTATAAACTGAAATGCACAGCTAAACACTGATTAAACTGATGACATAGAAAAACTGATTATATTCTGACATAGCTAAACACGATTATATGCTGAATAGCTAAACACTGATTATAACTGGTGACATAGTCAAACACTGATATGTAAGATGACATTAGCTAAAACACTACTGAGGACATAGCTAAACACGGGATTATAATGATGAAATAGCTAAACACTGATGATAACTGATACATAGCTAAACACGATTATAACTGATGGCATAGCTAACTACTGATTAAACGAGGCATAGCTAACACTGATTAAACTGATGCATAGCTACATACTGCTATACTGATGGCCATAGCTAAACACTGATTATAACTGATGGCACATAGCCTAAATACTGCTTATAAAATGATGCATAGCTAAACACTACTGATGACATAGCTAAACATGATTATAACTGATGGACATAGCCTAAACACTACTGATGACAGAGCTAACACTGATGGTATAACTGATGACATAGCTAAACACTGATTATAAACTGATAACTAGCTAAACACGATTATAAATGATGGCATAGCCTAAACACTGATTAAACTGATGGCATAGATAAACCCGATTATAAAACTGATGACATAGCTAAACACTGATTATAACTGAGCCATAGCTAAACATCTGATTATAACTGATGACATAGTAACATCGATTATAACTTGCAACAGGTTAAGACACTGATTATACTGATGACATAGCTAAAAACTGAGATTTTAAACTGATGACCTAGCTAAGCAGGGATTATATCTCCTGAATAGCTAAACACTGATTATAATCTGATGACATAGCAAACACTGATGTTATAACTGATGACATAGCTAACACTGATTATAACTAATGGACATAGCTAAAACATGATTATAACTAATGACTAGTTAACACAGATTATATAGCTCAGCGGATGATATAAACAGAATGACATAGCTAAGCACAATATAAGTATATATTTACAGGATATATGCATGGCTCTAGGGGTGTGTGAGAAAAAATAAGATCCTCTGTTGCTTTCCACTATAAAAAGATACTGAGGGATTATAACAGCCACTGATATAGTGAGGGTAAAGTACTGATGGACAGATACTCCATAATGATGTAAACACCACACTGTGTGGTAGCAAAAACAGCATGCAATTTTTAAGTGCATAGAGGAGGTAATCAGGGCTATTTGGACATCATGGTAAACGGTTACATATCCCTAATTATTGGTATTTTTATTAAATGCCGGTTAATCTACAATATGCTTTTATAGTTTTGATATAGGATTAGTATGCTCTTATGCAATTATATATAGTATTAGATACTGCCTCTTATGCCTATTCTATGGGTATTAGATATGCCCTTAACATAGTATATAGGTATGGATACGCCCCCTTATACATATAATATAGGTATATTTAGGGGAATACTTCACCGTTTCCATATTATATAGGCTTAGAACTGCCCCTTACAGACATATTATATAGTATTGGATACTCCCTTATACATATAATATAGTATTAGATACTTCACCGTTTACATATTAATAGGTATTGATATGCCCCTTATACATATTATATTGGATAGATACGTCACCGTATAATATTATGATAGGATTAGATAAGGCCGCTTTATAAAGATATTATTGGTTTATATCCTGCCCCTGTGCATATTAGTAGGTTTAGAGACTCCCCTTATACATATTATATAGTAATTAGATATGCCCCTTATTACATAGTTAGATAGGTATTAGATACTGCCCTTTATAGGTAATAGATAAGGTATTAGATATGCCCTTATAAATATATAGAGGTAGTAGAGACTGCCTTTATACAATTATATAGGTATGGGATTACTGCCCTTTAAAAATATTATATAGGTATTCGATACTGCCTCTTATACAGATATATATAGGTATTAGATGACTTGCCCCAAAGATTAGATGGTATTGTAGATACTGCCCCTATACGTATTAGCTAGGTATTAGATACTGCCCCTGCTACGTAAGGGTATTAAGATACTTCACCGTTACATATTATATAGTATGAAGATACTGCCTCTTATTACATATTATATAGGTATTAGATAATGCCCCTTAACGTATTAATAGGTATTAGATATGCCCCTTAAAAATATTATATAGTATTAGATACGGCTCTGTATACATATTATATAGGTATTGGATACTGCCCCTTAATACAATTATATAGGTATTGGATACTGCCCCTTATACATATTATATAGGTAGGAGATACTTGCCTTTATGCATATTTATATGGTATTAGTACTGGCACCTTATACATATTATATAGGTATTAGATATGCCCTTATAGTGGTAGATATGCATTAGATACTGCCCATTCTAGAACATTATTTTATGGGTATAGATACTGCCCGTTATAATATATATAGGTATAGATGACTGCACCTATACATGGATTATATAGGTTTTAGATTATGCCCCGGATACGTATTTATAGGTATTGGATACTCCCCCTTACATTATTATGTAGGTATTAGATCTGTCATTATACATATTTTATCGGTTTATTTAGGATACGCTTGTATGAATATTAATAGGATAGATACTGCCCTTATACAGTATTATAGGATATTAGATAATGCACCTTATTACTATGTATATAGGATTAGATCGGCCTCTATGAAGATTTATAGGTATTAGATCCAGCCTTTATAATAGTATATAGGTATAGATACTAACCCCTTATATGTATATATAGTATTAGATACATGCACCCTGATACGTAGTATATAGGTATTAGATACTGCCCCCTTATTACATTATTAATATGTAGGTATTAGATACTGCCCCTTTATACATATTAGTATGTAGTAGATAACTGACCTTATACGTATTATATAGGTATAGCTACTGCTCCTATACATATTATATAGGTATTAGATACTGCCCCTAGTAGTATTATATAGGTATAGATACTGCCCCTTATACATATTAATCGGGATTAGATACTGCCCCTTTATACATATTATATAGGTATTACGATTAATGCCCCCTTATACATATGAGATATGTATTAGAACTGCCCCTTATACGTACTATATAGGGATTAGATACTGCCCTATGAATTTAGGATTGTATTAGATTATGCACATATACATATATTATAGGTATAGGGATACTGCCCTTATTACATATGATATAGGTATTAGATACTGCTATTTGATCTTCTATAGGTATAACTACTGCCCCTCTATACATATATATAAGGTATTGATACTGCCTCTTAGAATATTATATAGGTATTAGATACGCCCCTTATACATGATATTAGTATTAGATACTGCCTCTCATGGAATATTAGATAGGTATAAGAGACTGCCTCTTATGAATATATATAGGATTAGATATGCCCCTTTACATATTATATAGGTATTAGATACTGCCTCTTAGGAATATTAGAGAGGTATGAGATACTGCACCTTATACATATTATATAGGTATTAGATACTGGACCTCTTATGGAATATATATATATATTCCCTTGCTAGGATGATATTATTAACCCCTTGGGGAGGGGTTGAAGAATCTGCACCCGAGTCCTTGGAGTGGGCTTAGGACTTTTCTTTTCTAATATTAGATACTGACCCGTATACGTAGTATATAGTGGATATTGCACCCTAACTGTAAATTATAGGATATTCGAAGCCACAGAGGAGTTCTGTGAGACATATAAACGCAATAGGCAAAAGGCAGAGTTAGAGTACCTTGTATATAAGGGCAACGGAACGATCTAATATCCCGTTAATTAGGTTAGGGTGCATTATTTATTATATAACTCTATCATAACCTACACTTTGTGGCTTCTGGTTTCCTTCCACCATGGAACTGTTAACATTATAAGGCTATAAATCTTATAGTTACTCCATAGAAAATCCACTACAGGGGTATGTTTTGAGTGGTATGAGATACGGCCCCTTATACGTATGATATGTGGATAATGCACCCCCAACTGTGAAATTATAAGGAATATTAGCAGTCATGAGGAGTCCGTGACCATTATAAAAATGATGAGGCGCAGGCCGATACCTTTTATACAGGGCACGAAAACTCCAAGGTGACTTCTAATATTCCCTATAATTTACAGTTCGGGGTCATTTATTTATAGAACCTACACTCTGTGGCTTATGGTTCCTTACACTCTGGAAACTGGTATGATTTATAAGCTATAATCTTACAGTTACTAGCCATAGACATCCACGACAGGGTATATAGGTTGGGTAGGTTATAGAGGTATGTAGAGATTGACTGCACCTTATACATATTATATAGGGATTAGATACTGCCCCTTAACTATTATATAGTATTAGAACTACTGCTCCCTTTATACAATTAGATATGTATTAGATACTGCCCCTTATAACGTATGTACTAGGTATTAGATACTGCCCTTTCTATATGGGATTATTACTGCACCTATAATATATATAGGTATTAGATAACTGCCCCTATCAACTATAGTAGGTATTAATTACTGCCCCCTTATACGATATTATATGATGTATTAGATACTGCCTCTTATGAAAGTATTGTATATATGGCACCTACTATTTAGTATTGATACTGCCCCTTATACATATAATAGGTATTAGATTACTGCCCTCTTATGAATATTATATAGGTATTAGATGACTGCCCACATTTTAGTAGAACTCCCTTATGAACTATGATTATTAGATGCTATATTTTAGTATTAGATCGTCCTCTTATGAAATATTATATAGGTATATCGATACTGCACCTTATAATATTTATAGGTATTAGATACCTGCCTCTTATGAATTTATTATCATAACAATTGCATATATGTGGATATTTATTAACCGTTGGGGGAAGAGGTTTGAAGAATTGCCACCCTATTCCTGGATGGTGCTTAGGACTTTTCTCTTTTCCAATTAGATACTGGCCCTTAACGTATTATTGAGTGGATATGCACAAACCTCCTAACGCTGTAAGTATAGAATTGAGAGCCACAGAGGAGTTCTGTGGCCATATAAAAGCACTAAGCCAAGGCGGAGTACCTGTTTAGTACAGGGCACGGAACTCTAATATCCTTTAATTACGGGTTCGGGGTGCATATTTATTATAAAACCCCTATATAGACCTACCCTTTGTGGCTCGTCTTCTGGTTTCCTATCCCCTCCGGAAACTGTAACATATAGAAGGCCTATAATCTTATAGTTCCTCCCATAGAATCATCTACAGGTAGGTTATATTGGTATGAAGATACTGCACCTTCATTACGTATTACTATCGTGGATAATGCACCACCAACTGTAAAATTATAAGGATAATTAGAAGGTCACTGAGGAGTTCCGTGCCCATATAAAATTATGAGGCCGCAGGCCGAGTACCTTTAACAGGGCACGGAACTCCAGCGTACTTCTAATAGACCTATAATTTACAGTTCGGGGGTATGCATTATTATTATAACACTACCCTCTGTGGCTTCTGGTTTCCGTCGCCCCTCCCTGGAATGTATGCATTTAAGGCATAATCTAATACGTCCTTCCCATTGAATCCCATACAGGGTAGGTATATAGGTATGAGAGATATCTGCACCTTATGCATATTAATTAAGGTATTAGATACTGCCTTCTAACTATTATATAGGTATTCAGATGGACTGCGCCCGTTTAGATCTTATATAGGTATTCAGATTTACTGCTCCCTATATACGTATTATATAGGTATTAGATATGCCTAGTAATCGTCTTATGCATATGATAGTAGATACTGCAACCTTATACGTTATGTATAATACGGCCTATACTAGTATACGGTTAGATACTTGCCTTAACGTTATAGGTATTAGATACTGCACTCTTATACAATTTCTAGGTATTAATACTGCCCCTTATACATATATATAGGTAAATAATCGCCCTTGAAACTATTATAAGGTATTAGATACTGCCCCTTTACATATTATCATAGGTATTGATACTAGCCTCTTATAATAATATATAGGTATTCAGATACAGCCCTTATCTTATTACTGGTATAGAATGCCTTAATACTATGATGATAGGTATAGTATACTGCCCCTGATACATATGTAGATACGGTATAGATACTGGCCTATTAGAATATATATATATACATTGCTATTTGGATTTATAACGATTGGGGGAAGGGGTTTGAAGATCTGCACCCTATTTGCCTGGATGTGCTTCGGACTTTCTTTCCAATTAGATACTGACCCTATAGTATTATATAAAGTGGATATTGCGACCATAACTGTAAATTATAAGGATATTAGAAGCACCAGAGGAGTTGTGTGGCCCATATAAAGCACTCGGCCAACGGACCCGAGTACCGTTGTATGCAGGGCACGGAACTTCTAAATCCTTTATTTACGGTTCGGGGGTTGTGCATTATTTATTAAACCCCTATATAACCGACCCCTTTGTGGCTTTGGTTTCCTCCCCTCCTGGGAAATGTAACATATGAAGGCTATAACTAAGTCCTCCATAGAAATCTTCTACAGGGGTAGTTATCTGGTATGAGATACTGCCCCTTATAGTATTATATATGATAATCACCACCAACTGTAAATTATACAGGATATTAGAAAGTCACTGAGGAGTTACGGTGACATATAAAAAGTATGAGGGGGGCCGCAGGCGAGTACCTGTTATTACAGGGCACGGAATCCCAAGGGACTTTCTAAGATCCCTATAATTTACAGTTCGGGTTCAGTATTATTAATAAACTACCCCTCTTGTGGCTTTGGTTTCCTTCCCCTCCTGGAACTGTTGATTATAGTCAAGGCTAGTAATCTTTCTACAGTTTCCTCCCATAGAATCCATAAGGGGTAGGTTATATTAGGTATGAGAGACTGCACCTTATGCTATTCGTATAGGTATTAGATACGTGCCCCTATACGTATTATATAGGGATTAGATACGCCACCTGTGGTGGGAGGTTTATACGATTAGATAGGTATTAGATACTGACCCCTTATAGGATTATATAGGTATTTATATAGGTATTAGATACTGCCCTTGGGCATATTAATAGGTATTAGATTTATGCCACCTAGGTATTATATAGTATTAGATACTGCCCGTAACATATTATATCGGTATTAGAGACGCCCACCTTATACGTATATATAGGTATTAGATATGACCCTGTATACATATTATATAGAGTATTAGTTAACTCACCCTTATACAGATTATATCGGTAGTAGATACTGCCCCTTATACCGTAGATATAGGTATTAGATACTGACCCCCTTTGTCATACATTTATATTAGGTATTTAGATAATGCCCTTATACTATTATATAGGTATTGATAGGCACATGTATACGTATTATATAGGTATTAGATACTGCCCTTCTACTATTTATAGGTAGTAGAGTACTGCCCCTTATACATATATAGGGTATAGAACGACCTTTATCGTTTATTATAGGTATTAGGTACTGCCCTTTATACATAGTATATAGTAGGTATTAGATACTGCCCTTATAAATATTATATAGGTATTAGATATGCCCCTATACAGATATATTAGGTTATTAGATACTGCCCCGTATACGTATATATAGGTATAGATACTGAACCTTAAATAGGAATATAGGTATTAGAATACTGCCCTTAACATATTATATAGGTATAGAACTGACCCGTATACGTTATTATCTAGTATTAGATAGTGACCCTTATACATATATATAGGTATTTAGATACTGCCCCTTATACGATTATATAGGTATTATTACGCACCTTCAGACCATATTATATTAGTATTAGATACTGCCCCTTATACGAATTTATAGGTATTAGATCCTGAACCTTATACATATTTATAGGTATTAGATACTGCCCTTAACTCTTATATAGGTATAGATACTGCACCTTTAATATTATATAGGTCATAGATACTGCCCTTATAGTATTTATATAGGTATTAGATACTGCCCCTATAAGGTATTTATAGTATTAGATACTGAACCTATACGTATTTAAGAGGTATTAGATACTGCCCTTATACGTCTTCTATAGGTATTAGATACTGCCCTTACGTTATATATAGGTATTAGCTACTGCACCTTATACAGTATTATAGGTATTAGATAATGCCCCTTAGCGTATTATATAGGGATTAGATGACGCACCTATAGTACATATTATAGTAGGGGGTATAGATATGCCCCTTAACGTATTATATAGGTATTAGCATACTGCCCCTTATAGCGATTTATCTAGGTATTAGCTACGGCACCTTAAGACCGTTATTATAGAGGTATTAGATACATGCCCCCTTATAAGTATTATATAAGATTAGATACTGCCCACCTTCTTACATATTATATAGGTATTAGATACGGCCTCCTTAGACGGATTATATAGGTATTAGGATACTGCACCGTATACGTATTATATAGGTTATTAGATACTACACCTTATAAGTATATATAGGTATTAGATACTGCAACCTTATACATATTATATAGGTATTAGATACTGCACCTTAGAAATATTATAAGGTATTAGATACTGCACCGTAGACGTATTATATAATATATAGGGATTAGATAATGCCCCTTAAAACGTATTATATCGTATAGATACTGACCCTATACGCTGATATAGGGATTGATTACTGCACCTTATACATATTATATAG
>CM033474.1:2806173-2917551 GCA_019447015.1 Hymenochirus boettgeri | reverse complement strand
GTATTAGATACTGCCCCTTATACGTATTATATAGGTATTAGATACTGCCCCTTATACGTATTATATAGGTATTTATATATTTTTTCATTTGAAAATGGATCTATTGCTTCAAAATTGTTATCATGGCTCAGATCGGTGGAATGAATTCATATTTCTTATTCTGTCTGTGCTACAGCGATATTCTCATTATGACAGGTTGTCTGTGCACTGAACCAAGGAACGACCTGGATCCTGCAAGTATTTAAACAGGGAAGTAGGAAAAATAACCACCGGATAGATGGGAAGGTTTTCATCAAGGAACAGCAGACATTGTCATGATGGATATTATGAAATGTATTCAGAGGAAAGGGAAATATCGGAAACCAGGTCAATGTCATAAAAAACAGAAGACCAGCATCAGGGGTAAGATAGATACGTAAACCAGCGATAATAAAGATATGAAATGTTAGGTGGGCACCGAAACTTGGTCTCAGATTTCCTGGTGGGCAGGATAATAATCGAAAATTCGTTCCGTTTTCGGATTTTCGAATCTTCGTGATTTTCCCGAGATCCGGGAATCTGAAAACAGAACGAAACAGGTGAGTTTCGGCCATCTCTATTAAGGACCAGTTGGCAAAAACCTGGGATGTCTTCCCGTCTAGCCTCAATGGGCCCTATTTGTAAAGTGCGGTAGCGCAATTTAGCGATACCAAACGTGATCGATAATATCCAATGGCGGCTGTAATTAACGAACGTTTGTCCGTAGAATACCGTGCGGTAGTAAAGTTATCATTAATTAATGATCGTAAATTACAGATAATATTCGTAAATCTATGATAACGGGATCGCAGATTTGCGATCGTTATCGGTAATTCATAATCGTTAATTAATGATAATGATTGTAAATTAACGACTCCTAATCAATCGCAAATTAACAATCGGTTTTATGATCATTAGACCAGTTGTTAATGGCGCGGTATCGCTAAAAAGTGATACGTCGTCTTCACAAATAGGGCCCATAGTTTTCTATTTTCTAATTCATCGTATCGTATTCATTATGTCTAAAGGTTTCTAAGGATGAGGCCACACTGCAACGCACAGGAATCGCGCACCAAATCGCGAGCGTTATTGCACGATTCTTGTGCGTTTTGCGTTCACGTTTGCATTTTGCGCATTCGTTTTGGAAACGCATGCGTTAACGCACCAAAAATGGGGAACGCATGCGTTACCAAAACGCGAACGGACGCGCAATCGCATGCGCATCGGAAATCGTGGGAATTTTCGCATTCCCGCGATTTCCATTTTAGCGAAAATCGTGGGCGCAAACGCGAACGCGAAACGTGAAAAATTCGCTAGTGTGGCCTAGCCCTTACTCGAGATCAAAGAGCTAAAAAAAAGATTTGGCAACTGTAAGACTTCTAAGCGGGCACCTTAGAAAGGTTATGCTATGGTCTCATTCATTTCTCAATGCCTATTGGTAGGTTTGGCATTTTGGAAAGGAACATCCCGATGTAGCCATTACTGTAATGGATTATATTCATTTAGCTTTCCTTTGTTTTTAACAGCGTGCATGTGTAAATGAGGCCCTATATTCTGATTGTACGATCAAGAAACTGGTTGTAACTAGAGATGTCCGAACTTCTCAAAATCCGGTCCGCTCGAGGATCCGCGATCCGCGATCCACGAGCGGACCAATTAAAACCCATTAAAATGAAAAATTCTTCAAAAATACGAGAAATACTCGTAATTTCAAAAATTTTCGAAAATACGTATTTTCCCGCATTTTCGAAAATATGTGAAATCCTCGTAATTTTGAAACTTTTCGAAAAGATGTATTTTCATGCATTTTCGAAAATATGAGAAATCCTCGTAATTTTGAAAATTTTCGAAGACGCGGTTCGGAAAAGTTCGGAAGGCGGAAATCCGGAAAATCCGCAATATCCGCCATTCGCGAATGAGGGAAATTCGCCACGGATCTGGGTTCGGATCCGCGAACCGGGCATCACTAGTTGTAACCTTTAAAGTAGGTTAATGGTATATACGGCCCTGATTACAGTCCAGAATATAGAAAGGTGTCTCCTTAGTAGTGGTGCCTTATGTAGTAGACTAAATAGATAAAGTCCAGCATATTGGACATTGGATAAAACATCAACACTCGGGAAACATGTCCTATTATTATTTTTTTGAAATGTGTATTATTCTAATACTTTGATGGAGTTCTTGTATATTTCTACACATCCCGCTGTATTTCTATACATAAGCCCTTAAATAAATAATAGATTTCACTGGATCTGACCCTAGAATTTAATATACATACAATAAAAGTTCAATAAAAGTTCTTATCGTTTAAATGGTGCTAATTTTGCCACAACCAATCAGATGTTAGCTTTCCAATGTTAAACTAGAAAGGGAAAGTTTAAGTATAAACTTTGAATTTGGCTTGAAGGGCTGCATTTTGGAAGGGAATATGTGTGTTTGCTGCAGATTTTAAAACTCAATAATGGGAATGATGAGTTTGTAGTGAACGCTTGTTTGGGACAAAAAAAACTTTTGTGTGTACCCAGCCCAAAGTGGTGCTAATTTTGATCCAATCAATCAGAAAGCTAACATCTGATTGGTTAGGGCAAAATTAGCACCATTTTCAATGATAAGAACTTTTATTGAATCGCTCTGTATCTTTTTGATGATTGGTCAAAATTAGTTTTTTTGACTTTAGTTACCCTTTAAGTATGGCTGCCACAGTAATGGATAAGTAGATCAGTAGGTGTGTGTACCTGTGTCTGGTTGGGGGTTAAAAAAACAAACTTTTTTGATGATTGGTCAAAAATTGTTTTTTTTTACTTTAGTTACCCTTTAAGTATGGCTGCAACAGTAATGGATAAGTAGATCAGTAGGTGTGAGTACCTGTGTCGGGTTGAGGGGGTATGTCTTTTTGTGTTTAAGACCATAAAACTATATTTTATTGAGGATAAATCTAAATTAGTTTTTTTGACTTTAGTTACCCTTTAAATATGGCTTTTTTTTAACTCCCCACTAACTAACATTAATAAGACCCTGTAAATGTTAGCGGCGTTTTGCAATGCGGTTATCGGTAATAAGAAGTGATTTACACAAATATAAACGTGTAAAAAAACAAGTTTCTCTGACAATTATTTATGTGGTTTACAAAAAAGTAGAAATAAATGAGATAATATTTCATATAAACATTTTATAGAACAATCAAAGCAGAAATAAATGGCTAAAACAGTGATACTTGCCTTGCACTCTGTTGGCTATGTCAGCGACATAACTGGCCCTCTGCCTCTTCAGGTCAGACCACCTGCGCTGCAGCTGGAAGATGGTCTGACTCACATCATACTTTGTTTGCAGCTTTCCCTGCAAACGGTGCATTATGGGCAATCTGCGCCTCTTAATATGTGGGGGGCCAGCCGGCATCCCGTCATAATTACTTCAAATCCTGAGGCTGTAATCCAGATGTGGGTCACAACAGGAACAAGCTGCCGAAAACTGGAAGTAGTTTCCGAAAGCAGAACTGCCGATTTCGGTAACCCTCGAAAAAGAAGGACCCGATTTCGGTAACCCTCGAAAAAGAAGGACCCGTTTTCGGTAACCCTATCATTTTGTAATATCGGTAACCCTCGTAAATAAAGATCGATTTCGGTAACCCTCGAAAACAAGAAACGAATGCAGAAGCTCGAAAACAGCTCGATCGTGAGGAAAGGTTCAGGGAGATTCAATAAAAGTTCTTATCGTTTAAAATGACCCCAACCAATCAGATTTTATTAACATTTGAAAGCTTACATCTGATTGGTTGGGGCAAAATTAGCACCATTTAAAACAGATATCTGACAAGTCGCCAGTTTTTTGTTTTAAGGATGGACATGCGTTTTAATAGGCCAACTAGAGCCAGTTATACACTAATCATGTTTATAATCCAATCAAATGGTCTTATGTTAAGACCTGGTCATTTGCCACTTATTTGCACTTTATTCCATTCATTTCCAAGCAGACATTTAATGATTATTGCCCCTGTTATCTCTCTTTCTGGCAGAGGTTGAAAACTCCCCCTGCTCAATGGGGAGTAATAATTCTACAGGTAACTGACAGTTTGTAACAGTTCTGTTAGGCTGACTGGCTTTCAGTTATTTCATTCATATTTACAATAATAATACATAATACAATAATAATACAATGGCTTTGACATTAGCACATCAAACTCATCATCTTTACAGTGCGGGCCGCAGCCTTTATTAATGGGGGAACGGCCTATAATGGGGACCTACCCTTTATGGTTGGTCGTCTCCTATTCTTATCTGTAGTTAGGAATCCTCCTCCTAAAGCTTGGAGACCATAAAGACCGACTGATTGGTTGTATGTGTCAAAAAAATAATAAAAGAAAGTGATTGCCTCACCAGCTTTCGCCAATGTGACAACCCACTTTGGTTTATTAAGTGATTGACTCACCAGCTTTCGCCAATGTGACAACCCACTTAAGAATGTCTTTACTTGAAGGGAACCGAAGTACCCGAGGAAACGCGGAGACCCACTTCAAGCTTGGGGGAGAACATTCAAACTCAGGTGCAGATGTGTCCAAGGGTGGGTATGCACCACAAGGACCAGAGCTGTATATGTTTTGGATTGTGGGGGAAACCGGAGTACCCGGAGGGAAACCCACGCAAGCAGTGGAGAACATACAAACTCCATGCAGATGGGCTGAGATCGGAATCGAACGAGCTCCTCAAATGCTGCAGGGCATCAGCATACCACTGAGCCACCGTGTGCCCAAGTGTTCTTAGTAAAAAAAAAAAAATAAGACATAGTAACTGATGACATCAGGGCCAGCTATTTGCATAAAGGGGTGAGCTATGATACATCAACTAGCAGTCTGTATTGATAGAAGCACATAGCCAAAGGTGCAATGACATGAATAATATAGTAAGGGGGAGTGGATTAAAGTTAAAGGGCCCTGTCTGAGAGATGAAGAATGGGGGCATCTGTGGGAGGAGACAATAATAAGCCCCAGTGGGTTTATATAGACGTAACTTAGTTTCAGTTAAGTCTTAACTTAACTGAAAAGCCTCCCCCAGTCACAACATGTTCACTGTACTGACAGTTCAACAATGTGGGGGTTGGAGGGACCATGGCAGAGCTGGACAGCTACTAGATAGACCCTGCCCACATCCGGATGTCTGCTTCTCAGTTACAAGTTCTGCTGCCTAAACTCACCGTGACAGGGACACTAACACTAGAAACCCATAACAGTGCAGTGTGTGGGGCCCTCCTACAGTCATAGGGCCAACAGGTATAATGGGGGATTTATTACCCAGCCACAAATTCATCCTACCAAAACCATTTAGTTGTTCCAACTAAAAAAAAACCCAGAGACAAGGGGGACCTCACAGCAACCCAACCCAGCACACAAATAGTGTACAGGCAGCTTATAATATATCACATTCATTGGTTTTCTGCCCAGCGCTGATTTCAGCCAATGGGTGCACAACAAACTGTGCAATTGACATAATACCTAATGCAAATGAACTTCTGTTCTATGGGGGTGAACTTCTGTTCTATGGGGGGCCTCGATTTATAAAACGGAGAAACCCGGCAGCGGAATGTTAACAGCGGCGCAATTGGCTTTTCGCCAAATTGTGGGCATCGCATCAGTTCCCGCTCGCTTCTATTTTTATTTCTATTTTATCAACTTTGGGTTGGTGGAAACGGACGAGCTTGCGTCCCCAATTGGCGCTTTATAGATAAACTATATAACAAATAGCAGCAGCACTGAAATAAAGCGAATGTTTGGGTGCGAATCTCCTCTGGGTCCTCCGTTCAACCCCTAATACACATGGAATCGGATAAACATGGAGCCGCACACCAGTTTCTTGCAATAGATAAAAGGCTTTATGAGTTAAAGGAATCGTCTGCCCACATTTTATGGGACGTTTCGGGAGACGATCCCTTTCCCCCTATGGGCAGCAATCCTGAGAAAGGGAGCAGCGGTCTCCCGAAACGTCCCATAATATGTGGGCAGACGTTTCCTTTTAACTCATAAAGCCTTTTATCTATTGCAAGAAACTGGTGTGCGGCTCCATGTTTATCGGATTATAATAAACTGTCCATACATACAAGTTATCCATTCACTGTCCAATAGTGTCAATTAATATTGCAGGCCTTCTAATCCACTTACAAGAGAACAATCCCAGACTTTTAAGTTGGTTTATGTTGTGTGTTGTATGTATGTGTGGGTTGTAGGTTATGTGGGTGTATGTTATGTGTGTTGTATGCTATGTGTGTTGTATGCTATGTGTGTTGTATGTTATGTGTGTTGTATGCTATGTGTGTTGTATGTTATGTGTGTTGTATGTTATGTGTGTTGTATGCTATGTGTGTTGTATGCTATGTGTGTTGTATGCTATGTGTGTTGTATGTTATGTGTGTTGTATGTTATGTGTGTTGTACCATCTTTGCTAGTATTTTGATTATTTTTTTTCTCCGCCGTAACTGGGGAACAGAAAATGATAAAAATAAAACCTTATCACAGTGGAAACTCTGACCCCCGTGGATTCAGTAAGTTGTGTCAAAGCAAAAATGTGGGATTTGTTGTTGTAAGTTGTGCAGGACACCCAGGGGCATATTTATAAAGGGGCGAAAAGTCGTGAAATGTTTTCGCTTTCGCTTACCGCATGGTTTTTCGACAAAAAGCTAGTTAACGCGATTTAAAAAGGTGTCGTTAACGAGTGGCGAGTGACCCATCGCTAAAACCCTTTTCGCCATACTTCGCTATACATCGTAACGGTAATTTGAGCGAAAAGGGAGCGAAAAGGCATAACGCGATTTATAAAAAGCGAAAAGTGTGTTTTCGCGTTAAATGGAGTGGAATATTATCACCAACTTGAAGGTAGCGACAAGGCATCTTTTTACCATGTCTGGTATACATTTAATTTGCCTTTTTCTTACCATTTTTAGCTTGGACTTTAAATGAGGTCTGCTATTTTGTCTTTCACGTGAACGCACCGCACCCCTTTTTTCTTGGGGTGTTTTAGTGGTCACAATGTAGGCTCATTTTTGCATTTCCAATGCGAGACCAATTGTTAGTATTCAGGGTGCGCAAATGCGCGTTTACATTGTTAATAGGCGTGTTGGTTTACGTTGTTAATAGGCGTGTTGGTTTACATTGTTAATAGGCGTGTTGGTTTAAGTTGTTAATAGGCGTGTTGGTTTACGTTGTTAATAGGCGTGTTGGTTTACGTTGTTAATAGGCGTGTTGGTTTATGTTGTTAATAGGCGTGTTGGTTTACGTTGTTAATAGGCGTGTTGTGAACTATATTGTTTTTCTTTCTCTGTATTCTCCCAATTTTTGCTAAATTGAAATATAGCGCCAAGAACGTTGAACAGCTGGCTAGCCGGTAACAATGATTGGATGTGGTTTTCACTTCTTTTGCTACAAATTTCACATAATTAAAAAACAGGAACAACTAGAAAGGGAAAGTTTAAGTATAAACTTTGAATTTGGCTTGAAGGGCTGCATTTTGGAAGGGAATATGTGTGTTTGCTGCAGATTTTAAAACTCAATAATGGGAATGATGAGTTTGTAGTGAACGCTTGTTTGGGACAAAAAAAAACTTTTGTGTGTACCCAGCCCAAAGTGGTGCTAATTTTGATCCAATCAATCAGAAAGCTAACATCTGATTGGTTAGGGCAAAATTAGCACCATTTTCAATGATAAGATCTTTTATTGAATCTCTCTGTATCTTTTTGATGATTGTTCAAAATTAGTTTTTTCGACTTTAGTTACCCTTTAGGTATGGCTGCCACAGTAATGGATAAGTAGATCAGTAGGTGTGTGTACCTGTGTCGGGTTGGGGGTTAAAAAAACAAACTTTTTTGATGATTGGTCAAAAAAATTTTTTTGACTTTAGTTACCCTTTAGGTATGGCTGCAACAGTAATGGAGGGGTAGGTCAGTAGGTGTATGTAACTGTGCCACATGGGGGTTAAAAAAACAAACCTTTTTTATTATTAATCAAAATTAATTTTTTTGACTTTAGTTACCCTTTAAGTATGGCTACCCCAGTAATGATAAGTAAATCAGTAGGTGTGTGTACCTGGGTCTGGTTGAGGGGGTATGTCTTTTTTGTGTTTACAACCATAAAACTATCTTTTATTGAGGATAAATCTAAATTTGTTTTTTTGACTTTAGTTACCCTTTAAATATGGCTGCCACCGTAATGGATAAGTAGATCAGTAGGTGTGTGTACCTGGGTCTGGTTGAGGGGGTATGTCTTTTTTGTGTTTACAACCATAAAACTATCTTTTATTGAGAATAAATCTAAATTAGTTTTTTTTACTTTAGTTACCCTTTAAGTATGGCTGCCACAGTAATGGATAAGTAGATTAGTAGGTGTGTGTACCTGGGTCTGGTTGAGGGGGTATGTCTTTTTTGTGTTTACAACCATAAAACTATCTTTTATTGAGGATAAATCTAAATTAGTTTTTTTTTATTTAGTTACCCTTTAATTATGACTTCCACAGTAATGGATAAGTAGATAAGTAGGTGTGTGTACCTGGGTCTGGTTGGGGGGGTATGTCTTTTTTATTTTTATAACCATAAAACTATCTTTTATTGAGGATAAATCTAAATTAGTTTTTTTGACTTTAGTTACCCTTTAAATATGGCTTCCATTGTAATGGAAAGGTAGGTCAGCAGGTGGGTGTTCCTGTGTCTATGTGGGGGGTTGGCGGTATCACCATTTGTATTCATGACCATGAAAAAAACTGTTTTGAAATACCCACATTTAAGGATTGTTACCATTATAGTCTATGGGAAAAAATGACGGGAAATTGGATTCCTTAGCTAGAAGATAGCACACTTCTCCTATATGCCCCGCACGTCTGTACCAAATTTCATGTCTCTAGCTCAAAAACTGTGGGAGGAGATATGGTCCAAAAAAGCGGAAGAATAAAATGGAAGAAAAAGGAGAAGAAGAAATAGAAAGAACAGTAATTTGGCTTTTTAAAGCTAAATTAATAAGATCTGATTGGTTGGGGCAAAATTAGCACCATTTTAAACGATAAGAACTTTTATTGAATCTCCCTGCTAGTACATAGACAAAGTACTGTAGGGTCTTTTTATTCCATCAGTACAATAATCCCTTGGAACTGGTATTAGAATATAACAGATACAACGCCCGTAGAAAAACATACAAAATAATAACACAGCATATCTTTGGCATTGGGATTCTGCATGTGTGTATACTTCTTCCTATCCACTCTGATTATCTTATGAGCCAGGAAACCCATTTCACCTTCACTTTCTTCAATGTAATACCAATATTCAAAAAAGGTAGTCGTTCACAGTCTGGTAACTATAGACCTGTAAGCCTAACATCAGTGGTAGGGAAAGTGATGGAAACTTTGTTAAGGGATCATATCCTTGACTTTGTCTCCAGAGATCATCTTATTAGTAGTAGTCAGCATGGATTTATGAGAAATAGATCATGCCAGACAAATTTAATTGGTTTTTATGAAGAAGTGAGTAAGAAGTTGGACTCAGGCACAGCTGTGGATGTGGTATATTTAGATTTTGCAAAAGGTTTTGATACTGTGCCACATGTGCGACTAATGTATAAACTGAGGACTGTTGGCCTTGAAGAAAACATTTGTTCATGGATAGAGAACTGGTTATTGGACCGCAAACAGAGAGTGGTGGTTAATGGAGCTACATCTATGTGGGCTAAAGTTCTAAGCGGAGTGCCTCAGGGTTCTGTACTGGGGCCGGTTCTGTTTAATCTGTTTATAAATGACTTAGAAGGGGGCATTGAGAGCAAGGTCTCTGTGTTTGCTGATGACACTAAATTATGCAGAGCTTTGGAAACTTCCAATGATGTGCAAGTGCTGCAAGCAGACCTAGATAGATTATCAAAATGGGCAGCAGAATGGCAGATGAGATTCAATGTTGATAAATGTAAGGTGATGCATTTGGGATTTAATAATCCCTGTGCCACCTACACCATAAATAACTCTGTGTTAAGTGCATCTGAAATGGAAAAAGATTTGGGGGTTCTGGTAGATAACAGACTTAGCTATAGCAAACAATGCCAGGTAGCAACGGCTAGAGCTAGCAAGATATTGTCTTGTATAAAGAGGGGAATGGAATCAAGAGAGAAAAATATTATTCTCCCTCTTTACAAGGCACTGGTAAGGCCTCATTTGGAATATGCGGTGCAGTTTTGGAATCCCATATACAAAAGGGACATCTTGGAAATTGAGGCAGTTCAGAGAAGGGCAACTAAATTAATAAGGGGAATGGAGGGGCTTGAATATGCAGGCAGATTAGACAAGTTAGGGCTGTTTACATTGGAGAAGCGGCGGTTGCGTGGGGACATGATAACCTTATACAAATATATTAATGGCCCATACAATGAGCTCTCTGGTGCATTGTTCACTAATAGGTCATATCAGAGGACACGTGGACATCCTTTAAGGTTGGAAGAAAAGAAGTTTCATCTTCAGGTTAGGAGAGGTTTCTTTACAGTGAGAACGGTGAAACTGTGGAACTGTCTTCCAGCAGATGTGGTAATAGCAAGTTCATTGAATAACTTTAAAAAAGGCCTGGATAAGTTTCTAAAACTAAAGAATATTGAGAATTACTGGTATTAATACATATACTGTAGTTCTGGTCGGTACGGGGATACTATATAATATTGAGAATTACTGGTATTAATGCATATACTGTAGTTCTGGTCGGTACGGGGATACTATATAATATTGAGAATTACTGGTATTAATACATATACTGTAGTTCTGGTCGGTACGGGGATACTATATAATATTGAGAATTACTGGTATTAATACATATAGTGTAGTTCTGGTTGGTATGGGGATACTATATAATATTGAGAATTACTGGTATTAATACATATACTTGTAAAGTTCTGGTTGTGTACAGGGAACTATATAATATTGAGAATTACTGGTATTAATACATATACTTTAGTTCTGGTTGGTACAGGGATACTATATAATATTGAGAATTACTGGTATTAATACATATACTTTAGTTCTGGTTGGTACAGGGATACTATATATATTGAGAATTACTGGTATTAATACATATACTTTAGTTCTTTGGTACAGGATACTAATAAATTGAGAATTACTTGGTATTAATACATATAAGCTGGTTATCCAGGGATAGACTTTCCGATTGCCGTTTGGAGTCAGGAAGGAATTCCCCCCCCTTTTTTACGGGTTTTTTTTGCCTTCCTCTGGATCAACTGTTAGGTAGGGTTAAAAAAAAAGGGAATAGGTTGGACTTGATGGACGTCTGTCTTTGTTCAACCTTAATTATATATTACTATGTAACACAGCATATCTTTGGCATGGGGATTCTGCATGTGTGTATACTTCTTCCTATCCACTCTGATTATCTTATGAGCCAGGAAACCCTTTTCACCTTCACTTTCTGAAATTAGCCCGAGTTGCTTGTGTTTAACCAAGTCCCTTAGTTTTCCCAAGCTGTGGTCTACAAGTGAATTAAATCTGGGATATCACTGAACTTCCACTGGACGTGGTTATGCAGGGTCATTGGTAATTAAAAAAAAAAAAACGTTGCAGGTTACTGGATTGATACATAGAGTTGCCATTGATCCAGGGAAATTTCCGATTTGTATATCTTCCCCAGACAATTTACCAGATCCCTGTGTCTTTACACTAGCTTAGGACTCGCCCACACTGCAGCGGTTTTTCTGCATTTGCGCATGCTTCTTTTCAGATCATTGAAAATGCAGCAACGCGGTTACCCTGGGCGTTCCTATACACCTCTTAGCCACTATCCAATCACACCCTTAACACCTGGCTGTGATATGCTAATTGGGATTTTCCAGGGTACATATTCCACAGATTCTTGTACAAGTCATTCTGAATTGAGAGATCCAGTCGATGACTAGCGAAACGTCTTCAAGAACTAAACTTCAAGTCCAGTTGATCTAATTGAATACAACAGAAACTTAACAATGGTAACTTAATGTCATGGCTGTGGCACCTGGGAAATGGTCTGGGGAACATGTCACTACCACCAAAACTTGTGGAGGATTACTGAAAACGAATTATGCTTTCGAGGTTAGCGAACGCTACATTCGAGGGTTAGCGAAAACCATCCGTACATTCAGGGTTACCAAAACGAATGATACTTTTAAGGGGTTCCGAAAATCGAAGGCTACATTGAGGGTTAGCGAAAATGCATTCTATGGTTAGCAAAAACGATCTTAAATTCAAGGGTTATCGAGAACGACGTACTTTCGAGGGTTAGCGAATGATACATTCAGGGTTAACAAATGGTCTGTAATTCGATAATTCAAATATTACGATAATTAACGAAAATAAAGCCACGAGTCCGGAAAAATGAACTAGTTTGAATAGTTCAAGTTCGTCCAAACTCATAAAGTTTGTCTCAAACTCGGGTTTGAGTTCGGTTTTGTGTCCATCTCAAACGTCGTTTGTTGAAATTTCAGCTGTTCCGTAACAGTGACTCTCATATCTGACAAAAGAGCTGAGATTGGGGTTCCTACTACCGCAACAGATGAATGACCAACTTGTGCTGTTATTACTTACTTTAATACAAAGCTTATTGTTTGAAAATTTGCTTAAAACAATAGCAGGAAGTGTCTAAAAAATGTGCATAACTCACATACACTCATCAATTGCAAGATCCCCACTGTGCACCAAATGTAACTAAGAGAAAAATAATCAGCAAGACAATGTTGCAGTATTCACAATACTCCACAGACAATGTGACTTTATTCACAAATAATTTTTTTTACAGGTAGAAACAAAATACTTTGTATTAGTTTTTTCTTTTAAATTATATACATATAAGATTCTAAAATTCATTTATTAGATGGATAGAATGAGAAGAGTTCACATACAGAAATTTCTATAGCCGATAATTGGGATTAAACATGAGCGTGCACAAGTACATGTTGGAATAAAATGTTGCTGGTGTAAACACTAGGCTTTCAGATTCTTCTGATAAACATGGATAATGAAAGGTTAAAGGGACACAATTCCAAGTTCTATATAATTTGCCTGCATAAAGAGAGTGATTCTAAATGTAAATGTGTTATTACCTTGATGGAAATTGTATGGTTTCCTTTAGCTAGCTACAAAAAAAATGTTTTTCCATTCTGTACAATCTAGGGTGCAACTATGACCCCATCACAAATATATCCTGTGTTTGTTTACTTTTCTATTTCAATTGACTTTATGCTAATATAAGCTTCTTTCACCCTACCCCAAATGTTTAATTGATTAATTAAATGTCTTTGTATATGTTTTAAAAGTGACTTATTTCATGGGTCACATTCTGGCCCCCATAGTAGTTCCATGTCCTCTCCCATGTTAGATTGTGCTTGTCTTTAATAAAAACATTTTCTCAGAGCTTAGCACCTTATTTATCATATATGATGAATATTTTACATGCTTCTCTGTAAATGTTTCCAATAGAAACAGTTGTTCAAAAAAGTAGAGTGTCCCCTTATAGCCTAGTGTTTTAAGGACTGTGCATTCTGTTAAAATATTACAAGTGCTTTTTTTATTGTATTTTTTCTTCAAATTAATTCAATATTACATTAAATGATTGTGTCGCCTCATGATTTCACACAACCATTTCAAAAATGATAAACTATTAACACTTTAAATTACGAAGAAAGTTATAACTATCGCTTTGATAGTACAAAGGTCAAAAAAAAAAATAATGATTTATTTATATGGCATTGACTTTATGTTAGATCTAAAACAAATTTACATTAATCACAATTCTTTAAAAATAAAATATCACAAAATCACAATTCTCATCTACAACTATGATTAATATTGCTATCACCTGCTTAAACTTTGGAGGTTACTAGACAGGAAGGACAATCATTTGTGTACATGAGACCAATTTTCCCACCTAACGATTTTTCTTTTTATTTAGAAATCTCAAAGCTGATTTCTCTGTACATACAATTATACCAGTTATATTTAATTCAATAGTTAACAGAAATATAGAATATGGTAATTATGTATTTCTTTGGGGCTGGTGGTAATAAATCAGGAGTAATATTTATCAGGAGAAATATTTCCCACCCAGACAAAAAAATGAAAAACAAACCCATAGTAAAATTAGATTGGTTGATGAGTTTACTCTGTAGATATTTAATATTTAGTATCGCTGTTACTTATTGTTGGATGTTTGCCAATCATTAGCTGAATCTACTTAGAACACTAGTTTTATGGAGGTCTAAGTGGATTTTGGGAAACTCATCTTATGATCTATTTGGAGTAATTCAATCAGATTTGAAAATTTCACAGAAGTGGTTTGGGTGACACTGGACATTCTGGGCATATAATTCCAACATTGGCAGTTTGACTGTATCTTTGTTATAAGATTTGCTGTTTCTAAGGGTTATGTAGACGAATTAACAAATTTAAATAATTTTTAATGTTTCAATTAGACATTTGTGCTAGTCAATGACTTTTAAAAAAATAATTTAATTTTTGTTTTGATCTGTTTATCTACAGTATATCCTCCTGATAATATTATGCTAATGATATGACATTTACTGCTTTGATATCATCTGTTTATTTATTATTATTTTCAAATCCTTCTTATATACTCATTTTTATGCTGATATGAAAGAATAATTATTAGGAATCATTAGGACTTTGTTTATCTTAAGTTTAATGTAGTCTCTTAATGATTATATTTATATATTTTTGCCTTTCAGCATTGATTCCTGCAAAGAGACCTGACCAACTGAATCAGTAATAATATTGTAAAGGGAAACAGGACGCTTCATGTACAGAAACGGAAGCATACGAACAGAGCTCCAATAACAGGAAACAGGAAGCTCCAATTACAGGAAACAGGAAGTTTAACCGATGTTAATAAATCGCACATGCATGAGTCAAACCGAATAGTTAACAGAAATACTTTGGGTTCTCTGCAGAAATCAAGTCCACCATTAAAATTCTTTGTTGGCTCTGTACTCCCCAAACACCCCCATAATTTTCCTTTAAAGACAAAACTGAAGCTTGAAATCCCTGTTTGTGGCAGGTGTGACATATCAGTGTAAACAAATGTTAGACCTGTTCTAGGGGAGTGAAAAAGGTAGTGATGTATGGAGCCCGTAGACCTTTTTATCATTTGTAAACTTTTTTTGAACATGACTGTACTTTTTGAAGTGAAATGTTTATCATATGAGTTATGTAAAGCGCTACAATAGAGGGATTCAAGCTCACTTAATCTATAAATTGAAGTCAAGATTTCTGGTACCTCTTTGTGGACTCAGGCTACCAAACACTGTCTGTACAAGTTGAATTTATTTAAATTCATTCCAATGAGAAGTTCTAAAACATAGCATTGTGACTTCCTTCAAATAAACACATTTTTGCAGTTATATCGTTTGTATTCAATTAGATCAACTGGACTTGAAATGTAGTTCTTGAAGACGTTTCGCTAGTCACCGACTGGCTTTCTCAATTCAGAATACTTGTACAAGAATCTGTGGCTATGTACCCTGGAAAATCCTAATTAGCATATCACAGCCAGGTGTTAGGGGCGTGATAGATAGTGGCTAAGAGGTGTTATAGGAACGCCCAGAGTAAGGTGTTAAAACAGCATTGTACATGGCAGACAGTTGGTGTCGAACCCCCCCACTCTATTAGGCTTGGTTTCTTTATTTTCACATAAATGGCCTCCTTACCCCCTCTCTTGAACCAGTCACTACTTCCTTCGCCAGTATAATACATTACAATCTTCAAAGGTTGTCCTTTATCCTTGATGCAGATACACGGCTGAGTCCTGACCCGAGGAATTGCTCTCTCTGTGCTGGGCCATACGTTGATACAGTTGCTGTTTGTACAGAATGACTTTTGTACAATTCATCTGATTTGAGAGATCCAGTCGGATGACTAGCGAAACGTCTTCAAGAACTACACTTCAAGTCCAGTTGATCTATTGAATACAACAGATTATACCATGACCTGGATGAATGAGACCTTCACAAGCACATTTTTGCAGACATCTTTGGAAGGTACCTTCAACCTTGACATCACTTTGTACTTGTTTCTATGGTTAGACAGGGCACATAGAATCCTGGAGACAGCAAACAAGGTGGGTGTATGCTTTATACACATATTGATCTATATGTTGACCACTAAGCATAGTTTTTAGCTAATAAATTTTATAAGGCTCCTCATGGATTCTTGTGATTTTAACCTCCAATGTGCACAGACTTAAGGGTCTCCTTGAAATGTTTTAGGGCAGGGAAGACATGGTTATGTTCTCCCTATAATGTTCCAATAGAAATTTAACATTTTTTAAAGAGATACTCAATGATATCCTGCCTTCCACATAACTGAGATATTGATGATATTCTATGTTTTGCTTTGTCACGTATAAGAGTTTCCTGGGATCAAAGAAATGAACAAACGTATTTCCCACCAGCCTCAACTATTTTCATATACAACTATTCCCACCGCCAACCGTCATTGGCTTATTAAAGAAAAGTGGTTATGTAGGTCTACGATCAAAGGTGAGAACATTGTCTTTAGTAGTTTTCTTCCATTTTCTATGAATACAACAGCAAACACAAGTACAGCTCTTTAAGCAGAAATGTTGAATATTATTTTTGCCACCTCTGTGTGATATCATATTTCGGGCCCATCATCTAGGCAATACAGTAAACAGTACACACCAATAACGATTCCAATAACGTTTCAGAGATTGACGTGTAAAGGGAATGGACAACTCTGCAGATCCTTGTTGAGGTGAAGATCTTATTGTGGTAGGGCCTTCAGTATCTGCATTCACTTCCTCGCCAGCTTCATGCAAATTCAAACTCTGAATTATAAAAAAAATATAAAAAAGATGTAACTGTGCAGTAAACTTCCCTAAATCCCTGGTCTTTCTATATAAGTCATGTGTTAGAAGATTGTACAACAAAAAGCTATGAGGAAAATGTCTATAAGCGATAAGATATTAAAAGAGAACTATATGTCTTATAAGTTTTTTCAAAACAGTTAAAATAAAAAGTACCGTGGGGCAGGGATGTAGGATTGGTACTCTACCTTCCAATGTCATTTCTGTAAGCAGCACCAAGCAGGAAGAACATTTCTCATTCTTCCTGAGTGCTTCAGCCCTATCTTTAATACAGGAAGAACCAGGCACTAACCTGGCAGATGAAAATTGTACTGTTCAATGAACATATTGGGAAGTAGGAATAATCACATCTACCTTCTGCCCTTTTCTTTTTAATTTTTTCCAGTATAGTTGTAGTTATATATATATATAATTATATATATATATATAGAACAAAGGGATCCGATGCACTCCGGTCCAATATTCAACTGCCTGGGTGCTGGAGCAAATGATAATAATATGTAGAAAACGTCGAGCACTCCAAGGACGAGAGATCAAAGGTTTATTAACACAGGTAAATCAACATGAACCTACCGTTGAGCCCGTGAGTGGTGGGCCGTCATCAGGGTTGATGACGGCCCACCACTCACGGCTGAAACGCGTAGGTTCATGTTGATTTACCTGTGTTAATAACCTTGATCTCTCGTCCTTGGAGTGCTCGACGTTTTTCTACATATTATATATATATATATATATATAAGCAATAATATGGGTAATAATATAAATGGTTGGAGGAGTGAGTGCCCATACTACCTCCCTGTGTATTAATATATATATATACTTACAAAAGTCTCCAGCACTCACTCACACCTACAATTATAAATGAATGGGGTAAAGGTTAGACATGTTATACAAGCAATGAAGGGTAATCACCTGCACCAGGGAACATATATTTTTTCCACTAGGTTAGGACTGACAGTGGGATCCTGCCGGTAAGTGGCCATCAGCTAAGCATGTTTGTACAAACAATGTAACTCTGTTACCCTATTTCATTTAATATTGATGTTGTAGTTGATTGCTGGAGACTTTTGTGTAATGTATAAATGGCCGTTCCTCCGTTGCACCGCACCAGAAAGTGTTTTTGAATGAAGGTTTGAGCTGCATATCCATGGTTTGTATATATATATAATATGATATATATATTATATATATTATATATATATTATTAGTACTGGAAGGAATGAAAGACACACTCCAAGGATTTCAGCAACCAAGCAATTTTGGCAATTTGGCTTTATTCAGCCATATTGTTTACATGTTTCCACCCAGTATGGGCCGTCTTCAGAACGTTCTGAAAATCCTGTGAGTGCGTATTCATTCCTTCCAGTACATTAATAAGCTTTAAGAAACACCCGGGTGGTCAATCTGAAGGAGAGCATGCCATACAGCAAGTGACTCTATATGTTTAAGGATCATTATTACCCCATTATGCACTATGCAGAGGAAGTCATTTGGTTGTGGGGGTAAATAATGATAAGTGACCAATTATTTTTTGTTTAAGGGTGAACATGCCCATTGATATAATAAAGGGTCTGGACATATTTTGACATCTGCACACATCATGGTACCATTGTAAATGCAGAAGAGAACAGCCTCCCCACTGCACATGTGGAATGCTATGAGGTGCTCTGTGAAGGTTTAATGGGATTGGCCTATTGGGTTGTGGTGTCGAGACAGTAAGGTGGCCCATAAACAATATATTTAGGTGAGGAGTGGCTTAACATGATTACTTTACAGATATCAAAACTTCTTGAAACAGCAATGATTGGGAAATGTTGGGTCAGTTTTCCGTTTCCTCCACTGAGACAACAATTCAATCTGAACATTTTGGGGGGTTTATCGAAGATAAAGATTCAGTGTCTTTCCCAACTCCTGCATTATCTCTAACACATTATTTCATATTAATCTATAAATGAAAAGCTCACCATGCAATATATGTATTGCAAATGTTAGTTAAATAATAATAGGTCTCTGAAGTCTTTTCCCCCCATGTTTTTATCCAGTTCCAAACCCCCTCAGAGACCCCCATAAAGACCCCTTAGTAGGAATGTTCTAGTTTATCAAGTACCTCATCATCAAATAACTCTGCTTTAATAATGAACTGTGCAGTGATGTATGGATTGTACTATCTAATTGATCAATTAATGTAGAGCGGCAGTGTTAAAAATACACTGAAATAGCTCGACTGATGTAACGGGACTTTAAAGCCTGAGCGTGTGTGACACATATGACAAAGATAGATTGTTGGATATTTCATGTGGTTATTGGTCTATTGCTTGTGAAGAAGCGGGTCAGCCATCAATACTATTAACTAGGGTCTTCTAACATTTAGTTAAACCTGATGATATTATGAGATAAGTCAAGTTTCTGGAACTTGTCCATCCAAAATGACAGCCCCCCCCCCCAATGTATGTGTCTATATTGAGAACCACACAACCCTCTCCTCTAACAATACTAAATGAATAAAGACAATAATCCTAGCTAATGAGGACTCTGTGTCTGTATGATATATGTCCCAATGTAATCACTCCCATCTAGGAGTTATATAGAGCAGATCTGAGCTTACTACACTGTGTTCTCTCCTGGGATAATGGGAAAGACACTTTGGTCAACACCAGCGTAATTACAGGCCGTGAAATACTGCAGTCCCTTGATACCAAAGCTCTAATAAGGCGTGAATTCAGGTCAAGGCCATGACCGCAAATCGCATTTAACCCCCGACCACATACATCATAGGCTAATAAAAAAAGATATTGGTAAATAATGTATTGTACAGCTGATAGTGTATTGTGTTTTTCACAATCAACCTACCTGAATATTTAATCGTCCAGTGTTAGAAGCATTTGGTTCATGTTCTGGCTGACTGAGGTTTCACTAGAGTCTGAACAAAGAATGCAACCATTGGTTTCCACTGTTAATGTAAACTTTCTTCCAGCTGACATCATAATGGACCCTAGTTAATAGTTTGATAATGGACCCTAGTTAATAGTATGACATCATAATGAAGCCTAGTTAATATTATGACATCATATTACCCTAGTTAATAGTTTGATAATAGACCCTAGTTAATAGTATGACATCATAATGAAGCCTAGTTATATATGACATCATATTAGACCCTAGTTAATAGTTTGACATTATAATGGACCCTTGTTATAGTAATGACATTAATGGACCCTAGTTAATAGTTTGACATCATAATGGACCTTAGTTATTAGTATTCTGTGGGGCAATTGAACCATTTCCTATGATCTAAAGCTAAAGCTGCTTGAAACTGACACTAATTGTGGCAAATATTCACCTTTCCACCATATATACCATATACAGGCCTAGTGCCAAATGAAGCATTCTTGATAAAAGGTTACCAACGGTAAAGGTTCTTAGAATGACCCAACTATGCACTTTGACGTTAAACTCAGAAAGTACAGGTCATCTGATATTAATTATAATTAGACTGAGTTCTCATTCCTATAACCACTATGCCAGGCTAATGCAGAATTCTTTGTTGCCTCTTGATCACTGCTGACTAAGACAAAATACAATTGGATAATATTCAATGTTGGTCTTTATTCTTTTTGCTTCTGGAGATTACTAAATGGTTTTTCTGCCTCAACATAGGGACTTTAACTTAAAGGCCATGCCCACCCTTAAAACAAAAATTGTCTCCCCCCAAAACCCAACTGGATATTATTGGCCCCATTCTGGCAGAGTAGCTGATCCAGGCAGTCATCAAGGTTGTAACTGCTGACTAGAGATGGCCGAACTTTCGAAATTTCGGTCCGTTTTCAAACTTTCAAACTATATGGAAATTTCGAAAACGGACCCATTAAAGTCAACGGTGTCAATTTTTCGAAAAGTTTCTAATGAAATACATTAAAATATCAATGGTACTTAATGTAAATGGCTGTGGGACCTGGGAATGGTGTGGGGAACATGTTCCAATACCAGGACTTTCCAAAAATCAATTTACTCTCATGCGCGCTATTTTTCAAGCTTTCGCGTTCGAACATTCGATAATTATCCCATAAACGACTCGTGGATTCGATAATTCATATTTACTCGCGTTTGGTATAATAGCATTTTACTCTCGCATATTCGATAATTCGATATTTACTCGCGTAGGGTATAATAGACATTTTAGTTGCTATTTCGATAATTCGATATTACTCGCGTAATGGTATAATAGACATTTTGTCGCATATTCGTAAATTCGATATTTACTCGCGTATTGGTATAATAGACATTTTACTCACATATTCGATAATTTGATATTTACTCGCGTATTGGTATAATAGACTTTACTCGCATATTCGATAATTCGATATTTACTCGCTTATTGGTATAATAGACATTTATCTCGCATATTCGATAATTCGATATTTACTCACGTAATGGTATAATAGACATTTTACTCGCATATTCGTTAATTCGATATTTACTCGCGTATTGGATAATAGACATTTTACTCGCATATTCGTTAATTCGATATTTACTCCGAATTGGTATAATAGACATTTTACTTGCATATTCGATAATTTGATATTTACTCGCGTATTGGTAATATGACTTTTTACTTGCATATTCGATAATTCGATATTTACTCGCGTATTGGTATAATAGACATTTTACTCGCATATTCGATATTTACTCACGTATTGGTATAATAGCATTTCTACTCGCATTTCGTTAATCGATATTTACTCGCGTATTGGTATATAACATTTTACTTGCATATTTGTAATTCGATATTTACTCCGCGTATGGTATATAGACATTTTACTCGCATATTGGAATATTTCGATATTTACTCGCGATTTGGTATAATAGACATTTTACTTGCTATTGGATAATTCGATATTTTACTCGCGTATTGGTATAATAGACATTTTACTTGCATATTTGATAATTTGATATTTACTCACGTATTGGTATAATAACATTTTACTTGCATATTGGATAATTCGATATTTACTCGCGTATTGCTATAATAGCCATTTTACTCCGCATATTCGTAATTCGATATTTACTCTCGCGTATTGGTATTTAGACTTACTCGACATTCGCATGCCTCCAACGTTCGAACATTCGATTTATCAAATGTCTGGAATAGCGAAAGTCCGAGAAATCTGGTCGGGATAGTTCGAGATGCCCGAGTTCGGTCCACCCTAAAAAAAATTTTTTGATATAAGTTTCCCCCTGGTTTCCCAGCCCAACTGCTATATTCATATTTTAAGAAAGCTCCCCAAACTCTACTTACCCTCACTCTTTCCTCCGCCACGCTCCCGGCCCTCTGCTTGCGAGAAAATGCAAGCAGAGGGGCGGGACCGGCAGCCGCGTCTGTGATTGGCTGAGCGGCAGCCAATCACGGATCGGCTGCCGGCAGCTCACTTCGGCGGAGGAAAGAGGAGAGGTAAGTAACGTTAGGGGAGCTTTCTAAACATAATAATATAGCGGTTGGGCCTGAGGACCAGGAATCTTATACATTACGGGTTTTAAACTAGGGGGAGGGAATCCTGAGAGGGAGGGGGGAGGGAGGGAGAAGGGCTGCAGTGCGCATGCCAAACTTCTCCCGGAGGCCAGTGGAGGCAGAGTCCTATATAGACTCTGCTATCCTCCTGGTAGGCAGTTTTTTGGGACTTTGGGGGGGGACTACAGGAGAACCATATGGAGCTGGGATGTGAGGTAGGATTAAACTACACTACATGATGGGCCGTAGTTGGGGGATTATAGTTTGGGGGTGGACATGCCCTTTAAAAAAATCTCATTGAAGCAGAGGGAGGATTAGAACCTTTTTGCTAGAACAAAAGGAATTAACATTAAATATTTGGTTACAAATGCATGTAATACAGTTAAAATAGCATTTGGGTTTGCTAACTGAATCACCAGCACATGTCTTTTCAGATTTGATCGATGGGATTCGGGTCTGATCCAACAAGGACCCCTCGGTTTAAAAATCCAAATGATCCATCCGAATTCAGATTTTGGAACTTCGGAGCCTACTTTCTATAATTATCGAACGTTCGAGGATTATCCAAAAAACGATCGGAACTCGAAGGTAGTCTCTGATCATATTTTCGAGAGTTATCGAACGTTCAAGGCTATTTTCAATAATCCTCGAATAATAGCCTTGAAGTTTCGATAATAATCCCGAGATCCGAATTCGAAAACCGAACGAACTGGTAATTTTCGTCCATCTCTACCTGGGAGATTGAACATTAGAACATTTGAAATGCTATAACTGAGACTGAAACATAAATAATAAAAATTAAATAAAACCCAGAAGACCTATGATAACGTTGGTTAGCTTTGGGCATATTATAACAGACCTAGAACTTCTCCTCCACTCCCTTGCTCTATAATAATGATATTGTAGAATACAAGGGTTTTCTTGTTTCTTTAGTATCCACTTTACAATCCCTTCCTCACACACCTTTGTTTTCAGCCTCCCAATATTCTTTTAATTAATTTTTTCCCTCCTTTCTCCCTATGTCCATCAGCAACTGTACAGCTGAGCAAAGATAATTGGATTAAACAGAATTTCCATGAAAATCTTCTAAAGGATATTTAAGAGAGCGAAGGTAACAAGGGCCTATGTATTGTTAAGACAGTGGTAAAGTAATTTGGGGTTTTTTGCCTGGGGACGAACTCTAATTGGCATTCTAACCTGATTTTAAATCCTTCGTCTAACACTTTCTTATTTATATTCCAGCAGCAAAGTGTGTGGTTTTCTTAAATCCATCAACAGCGATTCTCCCGAGAGCACACAACCCTGGCAAGTAATCAGTTATTTAAAATTTAACATATATTTCCATAAATGATTCAGGCAGAGGAAAAGAAACAACAACCACGTGATTGGCTGTGAAAAATATCCTCCAGAATTCTATTCTGTCTATTGCATGCAAATGACAAGTTGCTCTGTTCTTTGAAGAACCTCTGGGGGTCTTGCGGTGGGGAAATTGTTCAAACTCAGAGTTTAAAATGAAGGTGGACATAAGGTTTAATTTATTCACTTCTTCGCCTTGGCCAGTAAATGTCATTCTTCAAGATAACTTATCATTAATTAGAATCTGTGCATCGGTTTTTATTGACCTTGCTTGTGTCCAACCCTGCTCTCGTTCTGGTGCCACACAACTAATATCTCCTGGAATGACCATTCCTGCATTAGAAGAACAAGCAATTTCTCCGTCGGTTTTAATGTTACTACTCCCCCTCTCCCCCCTACTCAGCTTTAGACTTCACGATAAATAAACGAGAACAAGTAGTTCAAGAGGAACGATGGACGGAAAATTAGAATCTTCCCTTTTTGTCTAATTAAAAAAGCACGTCCTGCACATTAGGGCTCGATCTTTTGTTCCGATAGCTGTGAGAAACGCTCTGTTTACTTTTTATTTCATTATAATTGCTATGGATTTTGCTTCGGCTCACAATTTATAGATAAACATTGGGATGTGATTATCTGGAACGGAGGACCATGTAGCCAGGGATCTTGGGTTAAAGTAGGTCAAAGTCTCCCCTTTTACATAAAAACAATTACCGAGAGAGAGATTTTCGAACAAGGCTTCCCTAATATATAATGACAATTACCTTTGTCTGGACCTGCCGGTCTCTGGTCCCTCAGTGTTCCAAGGTAGCAGCGATATCAATCTCTTTAGCACCTGCAAGAGACCATAATTGGGCTGATTCACAAGATAATCCAGGCTGCATCTGTCAATCAATTCCTACCTTGCTCCCTTTGGACAATTGAAAGATATTAGTTTGAGCCTCGGTGGCAACGAACAGATGCAATGTGATGTTCCACAACGTACCAACAAAAAAGAGGAGGGAATCTTTTATTATTATCCACTTGAAAAAGGAAGAAAAAAAAAAAAGTCCAGAATGAGACCTGTGGTGAAGAATCTTTCACAAAGACTCTATTATATCTTCTCCTATTACATTCAAATTGCTACAGTGCTGCACAATAAAATGTGGTTATAGCAATCAGCTAGTGTTGTGACACCATCCAACTAACTCAGAGCTTCGGAGACCAAGTCTAGACTACAGGGCTTCAAACAATTCCTGTCTAATATGAACATTTCTCTTATTTCCTTAAAGAAGCAAAGTATTGAGGATTTGGGTTTTTTTTTGCTCCAATAGATAAAGTTGCAAGCTTACTGGTTTTACAGTAATATTTATCTCAACTTGTTCTTTTTCCAACCACCAGTAACTAATGACCTAACTCATTACCTCTCTTCCATCACATACTCTCCCCGAACTTTCAGTTTTAGCCTCGTACCCAAATTGTGGCAAAAGTCAACTGAGTTTTTTTAAAGTCAATATCATCAATGTAGAGGCAGTCAATGCTTTAATGTCTCTGTCAAGGTCTTTACGTCTAAATGCTTTTGCATTTTCTACTAACCTACTGTCAACAAAGCATACTCCATATTTCCATTTCTTCTGAAATTCCCTGTACAGATAAGGATAGCTTGTTATTTAGTCCTCTGGTACCCACAACATCAATAGTAACAGAATTTAATGCAATTCTCATTACAATGGCCCAAGGGGATATCCGTAATATTGTTAATTTATTAGTTGTGTAAGACCACACCAGATGCCCTTAATTGCTGTAAAGAAAATGGGACCCCCTCCTTCACAATCCAAAAACCAGGACGTCACATAGAACTACAGGGGGGTAAATGGACATTTGAGGTTCTGTAAACTTTGTGAACCTTCAGGTACAATATATCTTTTGCCGTTATATTGACATTTTAAAAATCCCTAGAATTTATTGTAATAAAACACATCCATTTTGTTTCACATCTTTATGCATCTATAATCTTCAGTTGCTTCAAAGAGTGCAGGGACCTCCACTGGTCACATAATCTAATATGAATGTTTCTGTACTACAGGACCTGATGAAGGTACTCTGTGTAGCACTGAAACATTCAGGGACGCCACATCCTAAAGCAGGGTAAAAATCTGCTCACAGCATTGCAATCCTGTTCAATTCAAGTCAAGTGCTCCTAATGTGCGGTCTGCCGACATGAAGTTCTATTATAAAGGGAGTGGCATTTGCTCACGGCGCTGCTCCCCTTGAGTGCTTGTACATTGTAATAAAACACTATACCACAAACGTGTAATTCTACTTTCTTGTGTGTGAATGGGAGGACTGAGAAATGCAAAAGTTAAAGTGCATCTATTGTTTTTTTTTTTTTTTTTAAAAACTGTGCATTATTGAAACTATCATTCTTCCCAACTATCATTATAACATTTGTTTGTTGGTCTGTCCCCTACTTCTTTAGATATTTCAGCTGTTAATGACATTATTATCATCAGTGACCCTTGAAAATACGGAAACTCGAAAGTAGTTTCTGATCATATTTTTGAAGGTTATTAAACATTCGAAATTATTATATACATTCAGTAACCCTGGAAAAATGGAGTCCGACCATCGAAAGTACATCCGTTTTCAGAATTTTGGATCTTCGGGATTTCCAGAGATGTAAATGCGAAAACGGAACAAGACTTACAAGCTTCGGCGATCTCTAGTTAGTATGTTTGAATTGCATGTGGGAAATTCCTACTGGTGCTAGCTCTAGTGATTACTGAGCATGTGACTACTGAGCCTGAACAAACGGAGTAATATATTGAAGGCATGCAGTTTTTCATCGTAAAAATGGTGCTAATTTTGCTCCAACCATCAGATGTTAGCTGTCAATGTTAAATAAGATCTGTATGGTTGGGGCAAAATCCTGAACTCCTGAATGCTTTTAACACGGACAAACATTCCAGGGCTCTGTACATTACTAAACGTGAAAAAGATTACATAACACTCACATTTCCTATGTTTCCGACACGGGTCTCCAATGAGTTGACATGATTTTGTCTTTGTGAACTGGTTATTTGTAAGAAATAAATCCTTTTCCTCTCACCCTCTTTTTTTCTATCATCATCCTCGTTATGGGAAGAAAGCATTATCAATTACAGTAATATGTGCTTGGAATTATATTTGAGTTACTTTTTACTGAGCACAAATGTTCTTGTTTATGCCTGAGGGCAAAGGAAGCCAAAGCTACATAATTACTGAGTTGGTTTGAAGTGTGAGGAGGTTTCTCAGTGCCATTCATTGTATTTGTTGTCCTCAAGAGAATATGTATTATTATTGAAATTGCCTAATAATACAAGGTGCATTCAAAGTATGTAGTCAGTGTATACGGTGTATAATGGTGGAAATTTGCTGTCCCATCAAATAACTCAATACACGGCCATTAATTATAAACCACTGGCAACAAAAGTGGTTCACCAATTAGCCATTTCCCCTCCCCGGTGTCCAGTGGCTCGTTAATGCTACAAGGTCTCAGGTGTGAATGGGGGGCAGATGTGTTAAACTTGTGTTACGCTCTCCAGAGTTGTCTTTTGTAAATAGAAGTATGAGTGCGGCTACCATTGCTACAAAGGTTGAAGGGGGTGGGAGGTCAGCCTGTCAGCGCTCAGACCATAGGTCACACACTGCATCAAACTGGTCTGCATGACTGTTGTCCCAGAAGGAAACCTCTTCTGAAGTGTGTCTTGTCTACAACCAAGCATGGTGGTAGGAGTGTGGCCAGCACTGGGGTCTACGTTCATTGAGGGACCCACATGTACTGTGCCATACATGATAACAACCCAAATGCACCTTCAGGATGACCCAAGTAAAAGTCTATGCACTCTTTCCAACAGGTGGTTACAGTTCCACTTATTATCCCCCCTCACAGGAATATATATATCAAATGTATTCCTCAATGATCACCCCACCACCCCACCCACGAACATTGTTGCTTTCGTGTGTGGTCACCAATAAATTGAATATTTATTCTTGGAGTGGGGCCAAGAATTTTTCTTATTTGCCTCCAAGATGACCCACTGCCTTGTTAAACAAACTGATGTTGGGTGTTTACAACCATAAAACTATCTTTTATTGAGGATAAATCTAAATTTGTTTTTTTGACTTTAGTTACCCTTTAAATATGGCTGCCACCGTAATGGATAAGTAGATCAGTAGGTGTGTGTACCTGGGTCTGGTTGAGGGGGTATGTCTTTTTTGTGTTTACAACCATAAAACTATCTTTTATTGAGAATAAATCTAAATTAGTTTTTTTTACTTTAGTTACCCTTTAAGTATGGCTGCCACAGTAATGGATAAGTAGATTAGTAGGTGTGTGTACCTGGGTCTGGTTGAGGGGGTATGTCTTTTTTGTGTTTACAACCATAAAACTATCTTTTATTGAGGATAAATCTAAATTCCTTATACGTATTATATAGGTATTAGATACTGCCCCTTATACGTATTATATAGGTATTAGATACTGCACCTTATACGTATTATATAGGTATTAGATACTGCCCCTTATACGTATTATATAGGTATTAGATACTGCACCGTATACGTATTATATAGGTATTAGATACTACACCTTATACGTATTATATAGGTATTAGATACTGCACCTTATACATATTATATAGGTATTAGATACTGCACCTTATACATATTATATAGGTATTAGATACTGCCCCTTATACGTATTATATATATTATATAGGTATTAGATACTGCCCCTTAAACGTATTATATAGGTATTAGATACTGACCCTTATACGTATTATATAGATTATATAGGTATTAGATACTGCCTTTATACATATTATATAGGTATTAGATACTGCCCCTAACATATTAATAGGTATTAGATACGTGCCCTTATACGTATTAGATAGGTATTAGATATGCCCCTTTACGTATTAGATAGGTATTAGATACGTCACTTAGTATACATATTATATAGGTATTAGATACTGCCTCTTATACATATATATAGGTATAGATACTGCCCCCTTATACGTATTAGTAGGTATTAGATACTGCCCTTAAAAATATTATATAGGTATTAGATACTGCATCTTATACAATTATATAGGTATGGATACTGCCCCTATACATATTAATAGGTTTGGATACTGCCCCTTATACATTATAATAGGTATGAGATTACTGCCTTATGGCATATATATAGGTATTAGATACTGCCCCTTATACAATTAATGGTATTAGATACTGCCCCTTATACGTATTAGATATGCATTAGATACTCCCTATACATATTTTATAGGTATTAGATACTGCCCCTTATACATTTAATAGGTATTAGATATGCCCACTTTAACCTATTATATAGGGTTTAAGAACTGCCCTTATACGTATTTATGGTATTGGATACTACCCCCTTATACATATTATGTAGGTATGATACTGTCCCTTTATACATATTTTATTAGGTAGTAGATACTGCCTCTTATGAATATTATATTAGGTATTAGATACTGCCCTTATACGTAATATTCTAAGGTATTAGATTACTGCACCTTATACATATATTATAGGTATTAGATACTGCCTCTTAGCAGATATATAGGTATTAGATCCAGCCTCTTATACATATTAATAGGTATTAGATACTACCCTATATGTATTATATAGGATTAGATATGCACCTTATACGTATTATATAGGTATTAGATAATGCCCCTTATACATATTATATAGGTATTAGATACTGCCCCTTATACATATTAGATATGTATTTAGTGCCCCTTATACGATTATATAGGTATTAGCTATGCTCCTTATACTATTATATAGGTATTAGATACTCACCTTATACGTATTATATAGGTATTAGATATGCCCCTTATACATATTATATAGGGATTAGATACTGCCCCTATACATATTATATAGGTATTAGATACTGCCCCTTATTACATATAGATATGTATTAGATTATGCCCCTTATACGTTATATAGTGTATTAGATACTGCCTCTTATGAATATTATATTGGTATTAGATACTGCCACCTTATACAGATTATTAGGTTATTAGATACTGCCCCTTATACATATGATATAGGTATTAGATACTGCCTCTATGATATTATTATGTGTTAAATATGCCCCTTATAAATATTATATAGGTATTAGATACTGCCTCTTATGAATTATATAGGTATAGATACTGCCCCTTATACATATTAATAGGTATTAGTACTGCCATCATGAATATATATAGGTATTAGATACTGCCTCTTATGAACTATTATATAGGTATTAGATACTGCCCCTTATACATATTATATAGGTATTAGATACGGATCTTAGATATTATATAGGTATTAGATACTGCACTTATACAATATATAGGTATAGATACTGCCTCTTATGAATTATATATATATACATTGCTATATTGGATATTATTAACCCCTTGGGGAAGGGGTTTGAAGAATCTGCACCTATTGCCTTGGATGTGCTTAGGACTTTTTTTTCTATTAGATACTGACACCTTATACGTATTATATAGTGGATATTGCACCCCTAACTGAAATTATAAGGATATTAGAAGCCACAGAGGAGTTCTGTGGGCCAATAAAAAGCATAGGCCCAAGGCCGAGTACTTATACAGGGCACGGGAACATTAATATCCCTTTAATTTCGGTTCAGGGTGCATTATTTTTATAACTCCTATATAACCTACCCCTTTGTGGCTTCGGTTTCTCCCCTCCTGGAACTGAACATTATAAGGCTATAAATCTTATAGTTCCTCCCATAGAAATCCATAGGGGTATGTTATATTGGTATGAGATAATGCCCTTATACGTATTATATAGGGATAATGCACCCCCAACTGTAAATTATAAGGATATTAGAAGTCACTGAGGAGTTCCGTGGACCATATAAAATTATGAGGCGCAGGGCCGAGTACCTTTTATACAGGGCACGGAACTCCAAGGTGACTTCTAATATCCCTATAATTTACAGTTCGGGGTTCATTATTTATTATAACCTACCCCTCTGTGGCTTCTGGTTTCCTTCCCCATCCTGGAACTGTATGATTATAAGGCTATAATCTTAAAGTTCCTCCATAGAAATCCACTACAGGGGTAGGTTATATAGGTATGAGATACTGCCCCTTATACATATTATATAGGTATTAGATACTGCCCCTTATACGTATTATATAGGTATTAGCTACTGCTTTATACATATTACATAGGTATTAGATACTGCCCCTTATACGTATTATATAGGTATTAGATACTGCCCCTTATACATATTATATAGGGATTATATACTGCCCCTTATACATATTATATAGGTATTAGATACTGCCCCTTATACATATTAGATATGTATTAGATACTGCCCCTTAACGTTATATAGGTATAGTACATGCCTCTTATGAAATTATTAGGTATTAGATACTGCACCTTAACATATTATATAGGTATTAGATACTGCCCCTTTTATACATATTATATAGGTATTAGATACTGCCTCTTATGAATATTATATAGGTAAGATACTGCCCCTTATACATATTAATAGGTATAGATACGCCTCTTATGAAATTATATAGTATTAGATACTGCCCCTCATACATATTTTATAGGTATTAGATACTGCTCTTATGAATATTATATAGGTTAGATACTGCACCTTATACATATATATAGGTATTAGATACTGCCTCTTATGAATATTTATATATACATTGCTATATGGGTATTAAACCCCTTGGGGGAAGAGGTTTGAAGAATCTGCACCCTATTGCCTTGGATGTGCTTAGGACTTTTCTTTTCCAATTAGATACTGACCCTTATACGTATTATATAGTGGTATTGCACCCTAACTGTAAATTATAAGGATATTAGAAGCCACAGAGGAGGCTGTGGCCATATAAAAGCACTAGGCCAAAGGCCGAGTACCTTTTTTACAGGGCACGGAACTTCAATACCTTTAATTAACGGTTCGGGGTGCATTATTTATTATAACCCCTATATAACCTACCCTTTGTGGCTTCGGTTTCCTTCCCTCCTGGAACTGTAACATTATAAGGCTATAATCTTATAGTTCCTCCCATAGAAATCTACTACAGGGGTAGGTATATTGGTATGAGATACTGCCCTATACGTATTATATAGTGGATAATGCACCACCAACTGTAAATTATAAGGATATTAGAAGTCACTGAGGAGTTCCGTGACCTATAAAATTATGAGGCCGCAGGCCGAGTACCTTTTATACAGGGCACGGAACTCCAAGGTGACTTCTAATATCCCTATAATTTACAGTTCGGGGTTCATATATTTATTATAAACTACCCTCTGTGGCTTCTGGTTTCCTTCCTCTGGAACTGTATGATTATAAGGCTATAATCTTACAGTTCCTCCCATAGAAATCCACTACAGGGGTAGGTTATATAGGTATGAGATACTGCCCCTATGCATATTATATAGGTATTAGATACTGCCCTATACGTATTATATAGGTATTGATACTGCCCATTTACAATTTATATAGGGATTAGATACTGCCCCGATACATATTATATAGGTATTAGATACTGCCCCTTATACATATTAGATATGTATTAGATACTGCCCCTTATACGTTATATAGGTATTAGATACTGCCTCTTATGAATATTATATAGGTATTAGATACTGCACCTTATACATATTTATAGGTATTAGATACTGCCCCTTATACATATTATATAGGTATTAGATACTGCCTCTTATGAATATTATATAGGTATTAGATACTGCCCCTTATACATATTATATAGGTATTAGATACTGCCTCTTATGATATTATATAGGTATTAGATACTGCCCCTTATACATATTTTATAGGTATTAGATACTGCCTCTTATGAATATTATATAGGGATTAGATACTGCACCTTATACATATTATATAGGTATTAGATACTGCCTCTTATGAATATATATATATACATTGCTATATTGGATATTATTAAACCGCTTGGGGGAAGGGGTTTGAAGAATCGCACCCTATTGCCTTGGATGTGCTTAGGACTTTTCTTTTCCAATTAGATACTGACCCTTATACGTATTATATAGTGGATATTGCACCCCTAACTGTAAATTATAAGGATATTAGAAGCCACAGAGGAGTTCTGTGGCCATATAAAAGCACTAGGCCAAAGGCGCGAGTACCTTTTATACAGGGCACGGAACTTCTAATATCCCTTTAATTTACGGTTCGGGGTGCATTATTTATTATAACTCCTATATAACCTACCCCTTTGTGGCTTCTGGTTTCCTTCCCCTCCTGGAACTGTAACATTATAAGGCTATAATCTTATAGTTCCTCCCATAGAAATCTTCTACAGGGGTAGGTTATATTGGTATGAGATACTGCCCCTTATACGTATTATATAGTGGATAATGCACCACCAACTGTAAATTTAAGGAGTATTAGAAGTCACTGAGGAGTTCCGGACCATATAAAATTATGAGGCCGCAGGCCGAGTACCCTTTATACAGGGCACGGAACTCAAGGTGACTTCTAATATCCCTATAATACAGTTCGGGTTCATTATTATTATAACCTACCCCTCTGTGGCTTCTGGTTCCTTCCCCTCCTGGAACTGTATGATTATAAGGCTATACTTAGTCTCCCATAGAAATCAACTACAGGGGTAGGTTATAGGTATGAGATACTGCCCTTATGCATATTATTAGGTTTATTGAGACTGGCCCCTTATACGTATTATATAGGTATTAGATCTTGCCCTTATACGTATTATATAGGTATTTAGATACTGCCCCTTATACGTATATATAGGTATTATATAGGTATTAGATGAATGCCTTATGCATATATATAGGTATTAGATACTCACTATACGTATGATATATGTTATTAGATACTGCCTCTTATACATATTATATCGGTATTAGATACTGCCCCTTATACGTATTATATAGGTATTAGATATGCCCCTTTATACATATATATAGGTATTAGATACTGCCCCTTATACATATATATAGGTATTAGATACTGCCCTTATACGTTTATATAGGATTAGATACTGCCCCTTTAATATTATATAGTTTCATACTGCCCTATACATTTTATAGGTATAGATACTGCCCCTTATACGTATTATATAGGTATTAGATACTGCACCTTATACATATATATAGGTATGATACTGCCCTTATACATATATAGGTATTAGTACGACCTTTAACGTATATATAGGTATTAGATACTGCCCCTTATACATATTATATAGTATTAGATACTGCCCCTTTATACATATTATATAGGTATTAGATACTGCCCTTATACATATTATATAGGTATTAGATACTGCCCTTATACTATTATACGGTTATTAGATACTGCCACCTTTAATATTATATAGGTATTAGATACTGCCCCTTATACATATTTATTAATAGGTATTTAGATACTGACCACTTAACGTATTATATAGGTATTAGATACTGACCCTTATACATATTATATAGGTATTAGATACTGCCCTTATACGTATTATATAAGGTATTAGATACTGCACCTTACATATTATATAGGTATTAGATACTGCCCCTTATACGATTATAAGGTATTAGATACTGCACCTTACATATATATAGGTATTAGATACTGCCCCTTATACGTCTATATAGGTATTAGATACTGCACCTTATAGCAATTAATAGGTATAGATACTGCCCCTTATACGTATTAATAGGTATATTTAGATACTGCCCCTATAGTATTATATAGGTATTAGATACTGACCCTATACGGATTATATAGGTATTAGATACTGCCCCTTATACGTATTATATAGGTATTAGATACGCGCCCTATACGTATATATAGGATTAGTACTGCCACCTTTATACATATTATATAGTATTAGATACTGCCCCTATACGTATTATATAGGGATTAGGAACTGCACCTTATACATATTATATAGGTATTAGATACTGCCCCTTAACGTATTAATAGGTATTAGATACTGCCCCTTATACGTATTATATAGGTATAGATACTGCAAATTATACGTATTATATAGGTATTAGATACTGCCCCTATACGTATTATATAGGTATTAGATACGCACCTATACATAGTATATAGGTATTGATATACTGCCCTATACGTATTATATAGGATGATACGCACCTATACGTATTAGATAGGTATTAGATACTACACCTTATACGTTTATAAGGTATTAGATACTGCACCTTATACATATTATAGGTATTAGATACTGCACCTTATACATATTATATAGGTATTAGATACTGCCCCTTATACGTATATATATTAGATAGGTATTTAGATACGGCCCTAAACGTATTTATAGGATTAGATACTGACCCTTATACGTATTATATATGTATTAGATAATGCAACCTTATACATATTATATAGGTATTAGATACTGCCCCTTATAGTATTATATAGGTATTAGATACTGCCCTTATACGTATTATAGAGGATTAGAACGGCATCTTATACATCTTATTATCGGTTAGATCAGATATACCATGACCTGGATGAATGAGAACCTTCACAAGCGTATTGGTATAATAGACATTTTACTCACATATTCGTTAATTCGATATTTACTCGCGTATTGGTATAATAGACATTTTACTCACATATTCGTTAATTCGATATTTACTCGCGTATTGGTATAATAGACATTTTACTCGCATATTCGATAATTCGATATTTACTCCCGTATTGGTATAATAGACATTTTACTCACATATTCGATAATTCGATATTTACTCGCGTATTGGTATAATAGACGTTTTACTCACATATTCGATAATTCGATATTTACTCACGTATTGGTATAATAGACATTTTACTCACATATTCGTTAATTGGATATTTACTCGCGTATTGGTAAATAGACATTTTACTCACATATTCGTTAATTGGATATTTACTCGCGTATTGGTATAATAGACATTTTACTCGCATATTCGATAATTCGATATTTACTCGCGTATTGGTATAATAGACATTTTACTCGCATATTCGTGAGCCTTCTTTTATAGGCCATCATTACACTCTTACATTATTGCATCATTAAAGCTATTAAACTTTTCCAGTGCTCCCCCCCCAGTGGTATCTTCCAAACCACACAGTTTTCACCTAACCCTCACCATTTTCACAACTAGCAGCAGTTATTAGTAAGTGCTGCCAGTTGTGAAAATGGTGAGGGTTATGTTAAACCTGTGTGGTTTGGAAGATACCGCTGGGGGGGAGCACTTGAAAAGTTTAATAGCTTTAATGCTGCAATAATGTAATAGTGTAACGATGGCCTATAAAAGAAGGCTCACAACATGACTTTGTAATAAACTGATAACATAAGCTAAAACACTGATTATAACTGATTGGCATAAGGAAATACTGATTATAACTGTGGAATAGGCAAACACTGATTATAACTGAGGCATGGAAAATACTGATTTAACTGATGGATAGCTAAACATGATTATAACTGATGCATAGCTCAAACTGATTTATAACTGCGGCATAGCTCAACACTATGATGACATAGCCTAAAACAAACTGATTATAAATGATGGACCATAGATAACACACTATGATTTGACATAGCTTAAACACTGATTAAACTGATGACATAGCAAACCATGATTTATAACTGATAACATAGCTTAAAAACACGATTATAAAACTGAGGATAGCTAAACAATGATTATAACTGATGCATAGCTAAAACAACCGATTATAACTGATGACAAGTAAACACTGATTATAAACTGATGGAAATGCTAACACACTGATGATAAATGAGGACATAGCTTAAACCTCGATTTAACTTTGACAAACATAGGTTAAACATGATTATAACTATGACATAGCTAAACACTGATTAAAACTGATGACATAGTAAGCATGATTAGATCTAATGACAAAGCTAAAACACTGATTTTATAAATGATGACATAGCTAAACACTGTTATAAAGGATGACATAGCTAAACACTGATTATAACTAATGACATAGCTAAACCATGTTATAACTAATGACATAGGTGAATACACAGGTATAGTCAGCGATGGATTATAAAGATGACATAGTAAGCACAATTTATAAAGTATATTATTTACAGGACTATGCATGGCTCTTGGTGTGTTAGGAAAAATAAGATTCTCTGTTGCTTTCCACTATAAAAAAGATACTGAGGGATTATAAAAGCCACTGATTATTAGTGCGTGTAAAGTACTGATGACAGATACTCCTAATGGATTGTTAAACACCCCACACTGGTGGGGTAGCAAAACAGCCATGCAATTTTTAATGCTAGAGGAGAATCAGGGCTATTTGGACTCATGGTAAAATATCCCTAATTCTTGGTATTTTTATAATGCCGGTTAATCTACAATACTGCTCTTTATACGTTTTATATAGGTATTAGATACTGCCTCTTATGCATATTATATAGGTATTAGATACTGCCTCTTATGCATATTATATAGGTATTAGATACTGCCCTTATACATATTATATAGGTATTGGATGCTGCCCTTATTACATTATAATATAGTATTAGATACTTCACCGTGTACATATTATATCTGTTATTAGATACTGCCCCATTACACATATTATATAGGTATTGGATACTGCCCCTTATACATATACTATAGGTATTAGGATACTTCACCGTTTACATATTATATAGGATTAGATACATGCCCCTTATACAGAATTATATAGGGTATTAGATACTTCACGTATACATATTATATAGGTATTAGATATGCCTCTTATACTATTATGTAGGTATTATATTACTGCCCCTTGTGCTTTATATAGGTATTAGATCTTCACCTTATACATATTATAGAGTAGTAGATTACTGCCCCTTCTACATATTAGATAGAGTATTAGATACTGCCCTTTATATGTAAGATAGGTATTAGATTAGATTATGCCCCTTATAAATATCATATAGGTATTAGCTACTGCCTCTTATACATATTATATAGGTATTGGTTGGTACTGGCCCACTTAAAAATATTATATAGGTATTAGATACTGCTTTATACATATTATATAGGTATTAGATACTGGCCCTTATACATATTAGGATAGGTATTAGATATGCCCCTTATACGTTTAGATAGCGTATTAGATTACTGCCCCTTATATACGTATTAGCGATAGGTATTAGATACTTCACCAGTATACATATTTATATAGGTATTAGATACGCCTCTGATACAGATTATATAGGTTATTTAGATACTGCCCCTATACGTATGTAGGATTGAATGCCATTTAAAAATATTATCTAGGATTAATACTGCATCTTAGACAATTATATAAGGTTGGATTTACTGCCCCGTTATACATATTAGATAGGTATTGGATACTGCCCCTTACCAATTATATAGGTATGAGATACTGCTCTTATGAATATTATATAGGTATTGATCTGCCCCCTTATCCATAGTATATAAGGTATTAGATCCTGCCCCTTAACGTATTAGATATGATTAGATAATGACCCTTATACATATTTATAGGTATTAGATACTGCCCCCTTATACACATTATATAGGTATTAGATATGACCCATTACATATTTATTAGGTTTTAGATCAATGCCCCTTATAAGTATTTTATAGGTTTGGATACTACCCTTATACTATTATGTTGGTATAGATTACTGTCCCTTATACATTATTTTATAGGTAGTAGTACTGACTCTTATGAATATTATATAGGATTAGATAGGCCCCTTAACGTATGATTTTATAGATATTAGATACTGCAACTTTAACATAGTTATTCTAGGGATTAGATACTGCTCTTATGCAGATAATATAGTTATAGATCCAGCTCTTATACATATTATATAGGTATTAGATACTACCCTTATATGTATTATATAGGTATTAGATACTGCACCATTATGACTATTCAATAGGGTTTAGATATGCCCCTTATTACAATTATATAGGTATTAGGATACTGCCCTTACACATATAATATGGATTAGTACGGCCCCTATACGTATTATATAGGTATTAGCTAATGCTTCCTTTATACTATTTATATCAGGTATTAGATACCGCCCTTATACGTATTAATAGGTATTAGATATGCCCTGATACATATATATGAGGGATTAGATACTGCCCCTTATACATTATAATATAGGTATTAGATACTGGCCCCTTATTACATATGAGATATGTATGCGATAATGCCCCTTATACGTTATATAGGTATTAGATACTGCCTCTTATGAATATTATATTGGGTTATTAGAGACTGCACCTTATACAGATTATATAGGTATTAGATTACTGCCCTTATACATATGATATAGGTATAGATACTGCCTTCTTATGAATTCTTTATAGTATTAAATACTGCCCCTATACATTATTATAGAGGTATTAGGATATGCCTCTTATGAAGTTTATATAGGTATTAGATACTGCCCCTTATACATTATTATATAGGTATTAGATACTTGCCTCTAATGAATCGATATAGGTATTAGATACTGCCTCTTATGAATATTGCTTAAGGTATTAGATACTGCCCCTTATAACATATTATATAGGTTATTAGATACGGCCTCTTATGATATTATATAGGTATTAGATCCTGCACCTTTATACAGATTATATCGGTATTAGATACTGCCTTTATGAATATTATTATATATATACATGGCTATATTTTGGTATTATGTAACCCTGGGGGAAGGGGTTTGAAGAATCTGGCACCCTATTGCCGTGGATGTGCTTAGGACTTTTTTTTCTAATAGATACTGACCCCTTATACGTATAACCTAGTGGATATTGCACACCTAAACGGTAAATTATTAAGGATATTAGAGAGCCACAGAGGAGTTCTGTGCAATATAAAAAGCACTGGCCAAAGGCCGAGTACTTTTATACAGGGCACGGAAACATATAATATGCCCTTTAATTACGGTTCAGGTGCATTATTTATTTATAACTCATATATAAACTACCCCCTTTGGGCTTCTGGGTTCCTTCCCTCCTGGAACTGTAACAATAAGGCGATAATCTTATAGTTCCTCCCATAGAAATCCCTACAGGGGTATGTTATATTGTATGAAGGATTTAGCGCCCCTTATACGATATTATAGTGATTTAATGCACCCCCAACTGTAAACTTATAGGATATTTAGAAGTCACGAGGAAGTTCCGTGACCATAGTTACTTATGAGGGCGCAGGCCGGAGTACTTTTTAGATACAGGGCACGGAACTCCAAGGTGACTTCTAATTATCCCTATAATTTACAGTTCGGGGTCATATTTATTATAACTACCCTCTGTGGCTCTGGTTTCCGTTCCCCTCCTGGAACTGGATGATTATAAGGCTTATAATCTTTACAGTTCCTCCCATAGAAAATCACTAAGGGGTATGTTATTAGGTATGAGATACTGCCCCTTACGACATATTATATAGGTATTAGATACTGGCCCCCTTATACGTATATATAGGTATTAGCTACTGCTCCTTTAACATAGACATAGGTTATTAGGATATGCCCCCTTATAACGTATTCTATAGGTATAGATACTGCCCTTATAACATATTATAATAGGGATTATATAATGCACCTCTATACATATTATATAGGGATTTTAGATACTGCCCCTTTATACATATTAGATATGTATTAGATTTACTGCCCATTATACGTATTAGATAGGTATTAGATCTGCCTCTTCTGAATATTATATAGGTATTCGATACTGCACCTTATACATATTATCTAGGTCTTGATACTTTGCCCCTTTACATATTTATATAGGTACTTAGATACTGCCTCTATGAAGATCTATATAGGTATTAAGATAATGCCCCTTATACAATTATATAGGTATTAGATACTGCCTCTTATGAATATTATATAGGTATAGATACTGCCCCTCATACATATTTATTAGGTATTAGATACTGACTTTGTTGCTATATATAGGTATAGATACGGCACCTATATAAATATTTTATATAGGTATTAGATATGCCTTCTTATTAATATTATATATATACATTGCTATATTGGTATTATTAACCCTTGGGGGAAGAGGTTGAAGAATCGGACCCTATTGCCTTGGATTGCTTAGGACTTTTCTTTTACCATCGAACGACCCTTATACGTATTATATAGTGGATATTGCACCCTAACATGTAAATTATAAGGATATTAGAGCCACAGAGGAGTTCTGTGGCCATATAAAAGCACATAGGGACAAAGGCCGAGAGTACCTTTTATACAGGGCACGGAACTTCTAATATTACCTTAATTAACGGTTCGGGGTGAATTTTATTTGATTATAACCACCTAATAACCTGAACCCCTTTGTGGCTTCTGGGTTCCTCCCTCCTGGAAATGAACCTTATAAGGCTATAATTCTTATAGTTCATCCCATTAGAAAATCCACTACAGGGGTAGGGTTATGGTATGAGATACTGCCCCTATACGTATTATATAGTGATAATGCACCACCAACTGTACATTATAAGGATATAGAAGTCACTGAGGAGTTCCGTGACCATATAAAATTTGAGGCCGCAGGCCGAGTACATTTTAGACAGGGCCCGGAAACTCCAAGGTGAACTTCTAATATCCTATTAATCTTTACAGTTCGGGTTCATTATTTATTATACTACCCCTCTGTGGCTTCTGGTTCCTTCCCCTCTGGAATGATGATTATAAGGCTATAATCTTAAGTTTACTCCCATAGAAATCCACTAAAGGGGGTTAGGTTTATATAGGTATGGAGGATACTGCCCTTATGCATTTATTATATAGGGTATAGATACTGCCATTATACGTATTATATAGGTATTAGATACTGCCCTTTATAATATGAATAGGGATTAAGAATAATGCACCTTATACATATATATTGGAGAGATACTGCCCCTTATTACAATTAGAGATGTATTAGATACTGCCCCTAACGTATATATAGGTATTAGATACTGCCTCTTATGAATATATATAGGTATTAGATACTGCACCTTTACCTAGTTATAGGTATAGATTACTGACCCTTATTTTTTGGTTTTAACCACATGTTTATTTGTTTTTTTTTTTTAAAAATTTTTTATATAGGTATTAGATCTGCCTCTATGAATTATTTAGGTATAAGGATACTGCCCCTTATACCATATTTATAGGTATTAGATAATGGCCTATTATGATTTTATATAGTATTAGATACTGGCCCCTTATACATATTTTATAGGTATTAGATACTGCCTCTTATGAATATTATATAGGGATTAGATAATGAACTTATACATATTATAAGGGATTAGCTACTGCCTCTTATGAATTTATATATATACATTGGCTATATTGGATATTATTACGCTTGGGAGAAGGGGTGAGAATCTGCACCTATTGCCTTGGATGTGCTGTAGGACTTTTCTTTTCCAATTAGATACGGACCCTTATAGTATTATATCGTGTATATTGCCACCCCTAACGTAAATTATAAGGAATTAGAAGCCACAGAGGAGTTCTGTGGCCATATAAAAGCACTAGGCCAAAGGCACGGTACCTTTTATACAGGCACGTAACTTCTAATATCCTTTAATTTACGGTTCGGGGGCATTATTTATTATAACCCCTATATAACCCTACCCCTTGGTGGCTTCTGGTCCTTTCCCCTCCGGGAACCTGTAAATTATAAGGCGATATATCTTATAGTTCCTCCCATAGATCTTCTACAGCGGGTAGGTTCTATTGGTATGAGGATTATGCCCCCTATACGTATTATATAGGGATATTGCACCCCAACTGTAAATTATAAGGAGATTAGAAGCCCAGAGGGGTTCGTGGCCATTGTTTATAAAACACTTAGGTTCCAAATGGCCCCGGGCCGAGTTACCTTTTATACAGGGCACGGAATCCATGATTCGAATATCCCTTACTTTACGAGTTCGGGTGTTATTTATTAGCCCATATAACCTACCCTCTGTGGCTTCTGGTTTCCTTCCCCTCCTGGAACTGTAAAGATTATGAAGGACATATAATCTTATCAGTTCCTCCCATAGAAATCTAACTACAGGGGTAGGTTCTATTGGTATAGAGATACTGCCTCATACGATTAGATACTGCGTTAGATTATATAGGGATTAATGCCCCTATACGTAATTTAAGGTAATATTAGAAGTCCCTAGGTAGTTTCGGATATAATAATTATGAGGCCTATTACCGATACTGCCTTTATCGGCACATTACTATATGTATCTAAATGCACCTATACTACGTTTATTGGTTATTATATTATTTACCTCCTCTGTGGTATACGTTGCTATCCTCTGACTGTATGATTAAGATAGCTTAGTCACCATCTGAATCAATACGGTAGTTAATAGGTATGTAGATACTGCCCCCTTATGCAATATATATAGGTATTAGACTGCCCCTATATACGATATTATATGGGATTAGATTACTGCCCTTATACGTATTATATAGGTATATTAGATATGGGCCCCTTACTGTATAAGTATTTATAGGTATTAGAGATACTGCCTCTTATGCATATTATATGGGTATAGATACTCCCATTATACGTATATTATATAGTTAGATACTGCCTCTTATACATATTATATCGGATTAGGATACTGCCCCCTTATACGTATTATATAGTATTAGATATGCCCTTTATACATATTTATAAGGTATTGATACTGCCCACTTTACATTATTATATAGGTATTAGATAACTGCCCATCTTATAGTATATATACGGTATTAGATACTGCCCCTTAATTATAAGTTTCATACCCTATCATCTATAGGATATAGATACTGCCCTTATACGTATATAGAGGTATTAGATACTGCACCTATAACATGAATATAGGTATCGATACTGCCCTTATACATATATATAGGTATATGAGATCACGACCTTAACGTATATTATAGGTATTAGATATGCCCTTATTACATATTATATAGTATTAATACTGCCCCTTCTATACATTTTATATAGGTATAGGATACTGCACCTTATACAACTTATTATGCAGGTATTAGATATCCCAACATTAGCGGTTTTTTTTTTAGTTTCTTTTGATTACTGCCTATATTATATAGGTATTAGTACTGCCCCTATACATTTTTCTTTTAATCAGTATTTATCTGAACTAGTTGTATTAGATACTGACCCTTATACAGTATTATATAGGTATTAGATACTGCCCGTTATACTATTATATGAGGTGTTAGATACTGCACCCTTATGACAGCTATTATATAGGTATTGATACTGCCCCTTATACGTATTATAAAGGGTATTAGTACTGACCTTTATACATATTAATAAGGTATTAGATACTGCCCCTCTATACGTATATAGGTATTAGATACTGCCCCATTATACGATTGTATAGGATTAGATACTGCCCCTTATACGAATATTAATAGGTATTATTAGATACTGCCCCTTAGATTATATAGGTGATTAGATACTGACCCCTTATACGATTATATAGGTATTAGATACTGCCACTTATACGTATTATATAGGTATTAGATACTGCCCTATACGTATTATAGGTATTAGTACTGCACCTTATTACATATTATCTAGATTAGATACTGCCCTCGATTATATGCTTAATAGGCACCGTTTACATTATAAGGCTATTAGATACTGGCACCTTATACGATATTATATAGGGTATTAGATACTGCCCTTATACGTTATTATATAGGTATAGATTACTGCAACCGTTATACGTATTTATATAGGTATTATTACGTATGCTGTATACGGTATATATGACCTTACATAGTTATTAGTATTAGCTGCCAACCTCTACATAGTTATTAGTATTGATACTGCCCTTATACGATATATATAATATACGCCGTATAGACTGTATAGCCTGATTAGAACTACTTTAGTTATAGGTAGTTAGATACTGACACCCTATACATAAATTATATAGGTATTAGATACTGCACCTTATACATATTATATAGGTATTAGATACGCGCACGTATTATACGAATTGAGTATTCTGATACGCCCTAAACGTATATAGATACTGACCCTTATTACGTATTATATAGTATTAGATATCGCAACCTTATACATATTATATAGGTATTAGATACTGCCCCTTATACGTATTATATAGCGTATTAGTATACTGCCCCCTTATACGTTTTATATAGGTATTATATATTTTTCATTGAAAATGGATCTATTGCTTCAAAATTGTTAATCATGGCTCCGATCGGTGGAATGAATTCTATTTCTATTCTGTTGTGCACAGCGATATTCTCATTATGACAGGTTGTCTGTGCACTGAGAACCAAGGAACGACCTGGATCCTGCAAGTATTTAAACAGGGAAGTAGGAAAAATAACCACCGATTGATTGGGAAGGTTTTTCTCAAGGAACAGCAGGACATTGTCATGATGGATATTATGAATGATCAGAGGAAAGGGAATATAGGAAACCAGGTCAATGTCATAAAAACAGAAGACCAGACATCAGGGGTAAGATAGATACGTAACCAGCGATAAAAGATATGAAATGTTAGGTGGGCACCGAAACTTGTCTCAGATTCCTGGTGGGCAGGATATAATCGAAATTCGTTCCGTTTTCGGATTTCGAATCTTCGTGATTTTCCCAGATCCGGGAATCTGAAAAAAACAAAACAGGTGAGTTTCGGCCATCTCTATTAAGGACCAGTGGCAAAAACCTGGGATGTCTTCCCGTCTAGCCTCAATGGGCCCTATTTGTAAAGTGCGGTAGCGCAATTTAGCGATACCAAACGTGATCGATAATATCCAATGGCGGCTGTAATTAACGAACGTTTGTCCGTAGAATACCGTGCGGTTAGTAAAGTTATCATTAATTACAGGATCGTAAATTACAGATAATATTCGTAAATCTATGATAACGGATCGCAGATTTGCGACGTTATCGTAATTCATAATCGTTAATTAATGCTATGATTGTAAATTAACGATCCTAATCAATCGCAATTAACAATCGGTTTTATGATCATCATTAGACCAGTTGTTAATGGCGCGGTATCGCTAAAAAGTGATACGCGTCTTCACAATAGGGCCCATAGTTTTCTATTTTCTAATTCATCGTATCGTATTCATTATGTCTTAAAGGTTTTAAGGATGAGGCCACACTGCAACGCACAGGAATCGCGCACCAAATGCGAGCGTTTTATGCACGGATTTGTGCGTTTTTGCGTTCAACGTTTGCATTTTGCGCATTCGTTTTGGAAACGCATGCGTTAACGCACCAAAAATGGGGAACGCATTGCGTTACCAAAACGCGAACGGGACGCGCAATCGCATGCGAATCGGAAATCGTGGGAATTTTCGATTCCCGCGATTTCCATTTTTAGCGAAAATCGTGGGCGCAAACGCGAACGCGAAAAGGAAAAATTCGCTAGTGGGCCTAGCCCTTAACTCGAGATCAAAGAGCTAAACAAAAAGATTGGCAACTGTAGACTTCTAAGCGGGCACTTAAAAGGTTATGCTATGGTCTCATTCATTTCTCATGCCTCTTGGTAGGTTTGGCATTTGGAAGGAACTCACCGATGTAGCCATTACTGTAATGGATTATTTCATTAGCTTTCCTTTGTTTTAACAGCGTGACTGTGTAAAATGAGGCCACTATATTCTGATTGTACGATCAAGAAAGCTGGTAACTAGAGATGTCCGAACTTCTCAAAATCCGGTCCGCTCGAGGATCCGCGATCCGCCGATCCACGAGCGGACCAATATTAAACCCATTAAAATGAAAAATTCTTCAAAAATACGAGAATACTCGTAATTCAAAAATTTTCGAAATACGTATTTTCCCGCATTTTCGAAAATATGTGAAATCCTCGTAATTTTTGAAACTTTTCGAAAAGATGTATTTCATTGCCATTTTCGAAAATATGAGAAATCTCGTAATTTTGAAAATTTTCGAAGACGCGGTTCGGAAAAGTTCGGAAGGCGGAATCCGAAAAATCCGCAATCTCCGCCATTCGCGAATGAGGGAAATTCGCCACGGATCTGGGTTCGGATCCGCGAACCGGGCATCATATTGTAACCTTTAAAGTAGGTTAATGGTATATACGGGCCTGATTACAGTCCAGAATACTAGAAAGGTGTCTCCTTAGTAGTGGTGCTCTTATGAGTAGACTAAATAATAAAGTCCAGCATATTGGACATGGATAAAACATCAAACACTCGGGAAACAGTGCCTATTTTTTTTTTTGAAATGTGTATTATTCTATACTTGATGGAGTTCTTGTATATTCTACACACCCGCGATGTCTATCTATTATAAATAAGCCCTAAATAAATAATAGATTTCACGGATCTGACCCTAGAATTTAATATACATACAATAAAGTTCAATAAAAGTTCTTATCGTTTAAATGGTGGCTAATTTTGCACAACCAATAGATGTTGCTTTCCAAGTTAAACTAGAAAGGCAAGTTTAAGATATAAACTTGAATTGGCTGAAAGGGGTGCTTTTGGAAGGGAATATGTGTGTTTGTGCGCTTTTAAAACTCAATAATGGGAATGATGAGTTTTGTAGTGACGCTTGTTTGGGACAAAAAAAACTTTTGTGTGTACCCAGCCCAAGTGGTGCTAATTTTGATCAATCAATCAGAAGCTAACATCTGATTGGTTGGGCAAAATTAGCACCATTTTCAATGATAGAACTTTATTGAATCGCTCTGTATCTTTTTGATGATTGGTCAAATTAGTTGTTTTGACTTAGTTACCCTTTAAGTATGGCTGCCACAGTAATGGATAAGTAGATCAGTAGGTGGTGTGTACCTGTGTCTGGTTGGGGTTAAAAAAACAAATTTTTTGATGTGGTCAAAAATTGTTTTTTTTTTACTTTAGTTACCCGTTAAGTATGGCTGCAACAGTAATGGATAAGTAGATCGTAGTGTGTAGTACCTGGTCGGGTTGAGGGGGTATGTCTTTTTGTGTTTAAGACCATTAAACTATATTTTATTGAGGATAAATCTAAATTAGTTTTTTGACTTTAGTTACCCTTTAAATATGGCTTTTTTTAACTCCCCACTAACTAACAATTATAAGACCCTGTAAATTTAGCGGCCGTTTTCAATGCGGTTATCGGTAATAAGAAGTGATTTACACAAAATAAACGTGTAAAAAACACAGTTTCTCTGACAATTATGTATTGTGGTTTACAAAAAAAGTAGAAATAAAAGCGTATTATTTCATTAAACATTTTATAGACAATCAAAGCAGAAATAAATGGCTAAAACAGTGTCTACTTGCCTTCACTCTGGTGGCTATGTCAGCGACATAACTGGCCCTCTGCCTCTTCAGGTCAGCCACCTGCGCTGCAGCTGGAAGATGGTCTGACTCACATCATACTTTGTTGCAGCTTCCCTGAACGGTGCATTATGGGCAATATGCGCCTCTTAATATGTGGGGGCCAGCCGGCATCCCGTCATGAATTACTTCAAATCTGAGGCTGTAATCCAGATGTGGGTCACAACAGGAACAAGCTGCCGAAAACTGGAATAGTTTCCAAGCAGAACTGCCGATTCGTAACCCTCGAAAAAGAAGGACCGATTCGGTAACCCTCGAAAAAGAAGGACCCGTTTTCGGTAACCCTATCATTTTGTAATATCGGTAACCCTCGTAAATAAAGATCGATTTCGGTTACCCTCGAAAACCAAGAAACGAATGCAGAAGCTCGAAAACAGCTCGATCGTGAGGAAAGGTTCAGGGAGATTCATAAAAGTTCTACGTTTAAATGACCCAACCAACAGATTTTATTAACATTTGTAAAGCTTAACATCTGATTGGTTGGGGCAAAATTAGCACCATTTAAAACAGATATCTGACAGTCGCCAGTTTTTTGTTTTAAGGATGGACATGCTGTTTAATAGGGCAACTAGAGCCAGTTATACACTAATCATGTTTATAATCCAATAATGGTCTTATGTTAAGACCTGGTCATTTGCCACTTATTTGCACTTTATTCCATTCATTTCCAAGCAGACATTTAATGATTATTGCCCTGTTTATCTCTCTTTCTGGCAGAGGTTGAAAACTCCCCTGCTCAAGGGGAGTAAATAATTCTACAGGTAACTGAACAGTTTGTAACAGTTCTGTTGGCTGACTGGTTCAGTTTTCCATTCTATTTACAATAATAATACATAATACAATATAATACAATGGCTTTGAATTAGCACATCAAACTCATCATCTTTACAGTGCGGGCCGCCAGCCTTTATTATGGGGGAACGGCCTATAATGGGGACCCTACCTTTATGGTTGGTCGTCTCCTATTTATCTGTAGTTAGGAATCCTCCTCATAAAGCTTGGAGACCATAAAGACCGATGATTGGTTGTATGTGTCAAAAAATAATAAAAGAAATGATTGCCTCACAGCTTTCGCCATGTGACAACCCACTTTGGTTTATTAAGTGATTGACTCACCAGCTTTCGCCAAGTGACAACCCACTTAGAATGTCTTACTTGAAGGGAACCGAAGTACCCGAGGAAACGCGGAGACCTTCAAGCTTGGGGGAGAACATTCAAACTCAGGTGCAGATGTGTCCAAGGGTGGGTATGCACCACAAGGACCAGAGCTGTATATGTTTTGGATTGTGGGGGAAACCGGAGTACCCGGAGGAACCCACGCAAGCACGTGGAGAACATACAAACTCCATGCAGATGGGCTGAGATCGGAATCGAACCGAGCTCCTCAAATGCTGCAGGGCATCAGCATACCACTGAGCCACCGTGCTGCCCAAGTGTTCTTAGTAAAAAAAAAAAATAAGACTAGTAACTGCATGACATCAGGGCCAGCTATTTGCATAAAGGGGTGGAGCTATGATACATCACTAGCAGTCTGTATTGATAGAAGCACATAGCCAAAGGTGCAATGACATGAATAATATAGTAAGGGGGAGTGGATTAAAGTTAAAGGTCCCTGTCTGAGAGATGAAGAATGGGGCATCTGTGGGGAGGAGACAATAATAAGCCACCAGTGGGTTTATATAGACGTAATTAGTTTCAGTTAAGTCTTAACTTAACTGAAAAGCCTCCCCCAGTCACAACATGTTCACTGTACTGACAGTTCAACAAGTGGGGGTTGGAGGGACCATGGCAGAGCTGGACAGCTACTAGATAGACCCTGCCCACATCCGGATGTCTGCTTCTCAGTTACAAGTTCTGCTGCCTAACTCACCGTGACAGGGACACTACACTAGAAACCCATAACAGTGCAGTGTGTGGGGCCCTCCTACAGTCATAGGGCCAACAGGTATAATGGGGGATTTATACCCAGCCACAAATTCATCCTACCAAAACCCATTTAGTTGTTCCAACTAAAAAAAAACCCCAGAGACAAGGGGGACCTCACAGCAACCCAACCCAGCACACAAATAGTGTACAGGCAGCTTATAATATATCACATTCATTGGTTTGCCCAGCGCTGATTTCAGCCAATGGGTGCACAACAAACGTGCAATTGACATAATACCTAATGCAAATGAACTTCTGTTTTATGGGGTGAACTTTGTTTCTATGGGGGGCCTCGATTTATAAAACGGAGAAACCGGCAGCGGAATGTTAACAGCGGCGCAATTGGCTTTTCGCCAAATTGTGGGCATCGATCAGTTCCGCTCGTTCTATTTTTATTTCTATTTTATCAATTTGGGTTGGGGAAACGGACGAGCTTGGTCCCAATTGGCGCTTTATAGATAAACTATATAACAATAGCAGCAGCACTGAAATAAAGCGAATGTTTGGTGCGAATCTCCTCTGGGTCCTCCGTTCAAACCCCTAATACACATGGAATCGGATAAACATGGAGCCGCACACCAGTTTCTTGCAATAGATAAAAGGCTTTATGAGTTAAAGGAATCGTCTGCCCACATTTATGGGACGTTTCGGGAGACGTCCCTTTCCCCCTATGGCAGCAATCCTGAGAAAGGGAGCGCGTCTCCCGAAACGTCCATAATATGTGGGCAGACGTTTCCTTTTAACTCATAAAGCCTTTATCTCTTGCAAGAAACTGGTGTGCGGCCCATGTTTATCGGATTATAATAAAACTGTCCATACATACAAGTTATCCATTCACTGTCCAATAGTGTCAATTAATATTGCAGGCCTTCTAATCCACTTACAAGAGAACAATCCCAGACTTTTAAGTTGGTTTATGTTGTGTGTGTATGTATGTGTGGTTGTTAGTTATGTGGTGTGTATGTTATGTGCTTTGTATGTATTGTGTGTTGTATGTTAGTGTGTTGTATGTTGTGTTGTTGTATTTTAGTGTGTTGTATGTTATGTGTGTTTGTAAGTTATGTGTGGGGTATTGCTGTGTGTGTATTGTATGTGTGTATGTTGTGTGTTGTATGCTATGCTGTGTTGTATGCTATGGTGTGTGTATGCTAGTGTGTTGTTTGCTATGTGTGTTGTATGGTATGTGTGTTGTTGTTATGTGTGTTGTACCATCTTTGCTAGTATTTTGATTATTTTTTCTCCGCCGTAATGGGGAACAGAAAATGATAAAATAAAACCTTATCACAGTGGAAACTCTGGCCCCCGTGGATTCAGTAGTTGTGTCAAAGCAAAAATGTGGGATTTGTTGTTGTAAGTTGTGAGCGGACACCCAGGGGCATATTTATAAAGGGGCGAAAAGTCGTGAAATGTTTTCGCTTTCGTTACCGCATGGTTTTTCGACAAAAAGCTAGTTAACGCGATTTTAAAAAGGTGTCGTTAACGAGTGGCGAGTGACCCCTCGCTAAACCTTTTCGCCATACTTCGCTATACATCGTAACGGTAATTGGCGAAAAGGGAGCGGCAAAAGGCATAACGCGATTATAAAAAGCGAAAAGTGTGTTTTCGCGTTAAATGGAGTGGAATATTATCACCAACTGAAGGTAGCGACAAGGCATCTTTTTACCATGTCTGGTATACATTTAATTTGCCTTTTTCTTACCATTTTTAGCTTGGACTTTAAATGAGGTCTGCTATTTTGTCTTTCACGTGAACGCAACCGCACCCCTTTTTTCTTGGGGTGTTTTAGTGGTCACAATGTAGGCTCATTTTTTGCATTTCCAATGCGAGACCAATTGTTTGTATTCAGGGGGCGCAAATGCGCGTTTACATTGTTAATAGGCGTGTTGGTTTACGTTGTTAATAGGGTGTTGTTTACATGTAAGGCGTGTTGGTTTAAGTGTGTTAAAGGAGTGTTGGGTTAGTTTTTAATAGGCGTGTTGGTTTACGTTGTTAATAGGCGTGTTGGTTTATGTTGTTAATAGGCGTGTTGTTTTTACGTTGTTAATAGGCGTGTTGTTTACATTGTTAATAGCGTGTTGGTGTTAAGTTGTAATAGGCGTGTTGGTTTACGTTGTTAATAGGCGTGTTGGTTTACGTTGTTAATAGGCGTGTTGGTTTATGTGTGAATAGGCGTGTTGGTTTACGTTTTGTAATAGGCGTGTTGTGAACTATATTGTTTTTCTTTCTCTGTTATCTCCCAATTTTTGCTAAATTGAAATATAGCGCCAAGAAAGTTGAACAGCTGGCTAGCGGTAACAATGATTGATGTGGTTTTCACTTCTTTTGCTACAAATTTCACATAATTAAAAAACAGGAACAACTAGAAGGGAAAGTTTAAGTATAAACTTTGAATTTGGCTTGAAGGGCTGCATTTTGGAAGGGAATATGTGTGTTTGCTGCAGATTTTAAAACTCATAATGGGAATGATGAGTTTGTAGTGAACGCTTGTTTGGGACAAAAAAAAAACTTTTGTGGTACCCAGCCCAAAGTGGGGCTAATTTTGATCCAATCAATCAGAAAGCAACATCTGATGGTTAGGGCAAAATTAGCACCATTTTCAATGATAAGATCTTTATTGAATCTTCTGTATCTTTTTGATGATTGTTCAAAATTAGTTTTTGACTCTTAGTTACCCTTAGGTATGGCTGCCACAGTAATGGATAAGTAGTCAGTAGGTGTGTGTACCTGTGTCGGGTTGGGGGTTAAAAAAACAAACTTTTTTGATGATTGGTCAAAAAATTTTTTTGACTTTAGTTACCCTTTAGGTATGGCTGCAACAGTAATGGAGGGGTGGTCAGTAGGTGTATGTAACTGTGCCACATGGGGGTTAAAAAACAAACCTTTTTATTATTAATCAAAATTAATTTTTTGACTTTAGTTACCCTTTAAGTATGGCTACCCCAGTAATGATAAGTAAATCAGTAGGTGTGTGTACCTGGGTCTGGTTGAGGGGTATGTCTTTTTGTGTTTACAACCATAAAACTATCTTTTATTGAGGATAAATCTAAATTTGTTTTTTTGACTTTAGTTCCCCTTAAATATGGCTGCCACCGTAATGGATAAGTAGATCAGTAGGTGTGTGTACCTGGGTCTGGTTGAGGGGGTATGTCTTTTTTTGTGTGTACAACATAAAACTATCTTTATTGAGAAAAATTAAATTAGTTTTTTTTTACTTTAGTTACCCTTTAAGATATGGCTGCACAGTAATGGATAAGTAGATTAGTAGGTGTGTGTACCTGGGTCTGGTTGAGGGGGTATGTCTTTTTGTGTTTACAACCATAAAACTATCTTTTATTGAGGATAAATCTAAATTAGTTTTTTTTTATTTAGTTACCCTTAATTATGACTTCCACAGGAATGGATAAGTAGATAAGTAGGTGTGTGTACCTGGGTCTGGTGGGTGGGGGGGTATGTCTTTTTTATTTTATAACCATAAAACTATCTTTTATTGAGGATAAATCTAAATTAGTTTTTTTGACTTTAGTTACCCTTTAAATATGGCTTCCATTGTAATGGAAAGGTAGGTCAGAGGGTGGGTGTTCCTGTGTCTATGTGGGGGTTGGCGGTATCACCATTTGTATTCATGACCATGAAAAAACTGTTTTGAAATACCCACATTAAGGATTGTTACCATTATAGTCTGGGAAAAAATGACGGGAAATTGGATTCCTTAGCTAGAAGATAGCACACTTCTCCTATATGCCCCGCACGTCTGTAAAATTTCATGTCTCTAGCTCAAAAAAACTGTGGGAGGAGATATGGTCCAAAAAAGCGGAAGATAAAATGGAAGAAAAAGAAAGAAGAAGAAATAGAAAGAACAGTAATTTGGTTTTTAAAGAAATTAATAAGATCTGATTGGTTGGGGCAAAATTAGCACCATTTTAAACGATAAGAACTTTATTGAATCTCCCTGCTAGTACATAGACAAAGTACTGTAGGGTCTTTTTATTCCATCAGTACAATAATCCCTTGGAACTGGTATTAGAATAACAGAAACGCCCGTAGAAAAACATACAAAATAATAACACAGCCATCTTTGGCATTGGGATTCTGCATGTGTGTTACTTCTTCCTATCCACTCTGATTATCTTATGAGCCAGGAAACATTTCACCTTCACTTTCTTCAATGTAATACCAATATTCAAAAAAGGTAGTCGTTACAGTCTGGTAACTATAGACTGTAAGCCTAACATCAGTGGTAGGGAAGTGATGGAAACTTTGTTAGGGATCATATCCTTGACTTTGTCTCCAGAGATCATCTATTAGTAGTAGTCAGCATGGATTTATGAGAAATAGATCATGCCAGACAAATTTAATTGGTTTTTTATGAAGAAGTGAGTAAGAAGTTGGACTCAGGCACAGCTGTGGATGTGGTATATTTAGATTTTGCAAAAGGTTTTGATACTGTGCCACATGTGCGACTAATGATAAAACTGAGGACTGTTGGCCTTGAAGAAAACATTTGTTCATGGATAGAGAACTGGTTATTGGACCGCAAACAGAGAGTGGGGGTAATGGAGCTACATCTATGTGGGCTAAAGTTCTAAGCGGAGTGCCTCAGGGTTCTGTACTGGGGCGGTTCTGTTATCTGTTTATAAATGACTTAGAAGGGGGCATTGAGAGCAAGGTCTCTGTGTTTGCTGATGACACTAAATTATGCAGAGCTTTGGAAACTTCCAATGATGTGCAAGTGCTGCAAGCAGACCTAGATAGATTATCAAAATGGGCAGCAGAATGGCAGATGAGATTCAATGTTGATAAAGTAGGTGATGCATTTGGGATTTAATAATCCCTGTGCCACCTACACCATAAATAACTCTGTGTAAGTGCATCTGAAATGGAAAAGATTTGGGGGTTCTGGTAGATACAGACTTAGCTATAGCAAACAATGCCAGGTAGCAACGGCTAGAGCTAGCAAGATATTGTCTTGTATAAAGGGGGAATGGAATCAAGAGAGAAAAATATTATTCCCTCTTTACAAGGCACTGGTAAGGCCTCATTTGGAATATGCGGTGCAGTTTGGAATCCCATATACAAAAGGGATATCTTGGAAATTGAGGGCAGTTCAAGAGAAGGGCAACTGAATTAATAAGGGGAATGGAGGGGCTTAAATATGCAGGCAGATTAGACAAGTTAGGGCTGTTTACATTGGAGAAGCGGCGGTTGCGTGGGGACATGATAACCTTATACAAATATATTAATGGCCCATACTGAGCTCTCTGGTGCATTGTTCACTAATAGGTCATATCAGAGGACACGTGGACATCCTTTAAGGTTGGAAGAAAAGAAGTTTCATCTTCAGGTTAGGAGAGGTTTCTTACAGATGAGAACGGTGAGAACTGTGGAACTGTCTTCCAGCAGATGTGGTAATAGCAAGTTTCATTGAATAACTTTAAAAAAGGCCTGGATAAGTTTCTAAAACTAAAGAATATTGAGAATTACTGGTATTAATACATATACTGTAGTTCTGGTCGGTACGGGGATACTAATAATATTGAGAATTACTGGTATTAATGCATATACTGTAGTTCTGGTCGGTACGGGGATACTATATAATAGAGAATTACTGGTATTAATACATATACTGTAGTTTGGTCGGTACGGGGATACTATTAATATTGAGAATTACTGGTATTAATATACTTGTAGTTCTGGTTGGTACAGGGATATATATAAATATGAGAATTACTGGTATTAATGCATATACTGTAGTTCGGTTGGTACGGGATACTATATAATATTGAGAATTACTGGTATTAATACATATACTTTAGTTCTGGTTGGTACAGGGTACTATATAATATTGAGAATTACTGGTAATACATTACTTTGGTCTGGTTGGTACAGGGATACTATATAATATTGAGAATTACTGGTATTAATACATATACTTTAGTTCTGGTTGGTACAGGGATACTATATAATATTGAGAATTACTGGTATTAATACATATAGATCTGGTTGATCCAGGGATACTTTCCGATGCCGTTTGGAGTCAGGAAGGAATTTCCCCCCCTTTTTTAGCTGGGTTTTTTTTGCCTTCCTCTGGATCAACTGTTAGGTAGGGTTAAAAAAAAAAAAAAGGGAATAGGTTGGACTTGATGGACGTCTGTCTTTGTTCAACCTTAATTACTATGTAACTATGTAACACAGCATATCTTTGGCATGGGATTCTGCATGTGTGTATACTTCTTCCTATCCACTCTGATTATCTTATGAGCCAGGAAACCCATTTTCACCTTCACTTTCTGAAATTAGCCCGAGTTGCTGTGGTTATACCAAGTCCCTTAGTTTTCCCAAGCTGTGGTCTACAAGTGAATTATAAATCTGGGATATCACTGAACTTCCACTGGACGTGGTTATGGCAGGGTCATTGGATAATTAAAAAAAAAAAAACGTGCAGGTTATGGAATTGATACATAGAGTTGCCATGATCCAGGGAAATTTCCGATTTGTATATCTTCCCCAGACATTTACCAGATCCCTGTGTCATTTTCACTAGCTTAGGACTCGGCACACATGCAGCGGTTTTTCTGCAATTTGCGCATGCTTCTTTTCAGATCATTGAAAATGCAGCAACGCGGTTCCCTGGGCGTTCCTATAACACCTCTTAGCCACTATCCAATCACACACCCTTAACACCTGGCTGTGATATGCTAATTGGGATTTTCCAGGGTACATAATTGCCACAGATCTTGTTACAAGTCATTCTGAATTGAGAGATCCAGTCGGATGACTAGCGAAACGTCTTCAAGAACTAAACTTCAAGTCCAGTTGATCTAATTGAATACAAACGATACTTAACAATGGTAACTTAATGTCAATGGCTGTGGCACCTGGAAATGGTCTGGGGAACATGTCACTACCACCAAAACTTGTGGAGGATTACTGAAAACGAATTATGCTTTCGAGGGTTAGCGAACGCTACATTCGAGGGTTAGCGAAAACCGATCCGACATTCGAGGGTTACCAAAACGAATGATACTTTTAAGGGGTTACCGAAAATCGAAGGACATTGAGGGTTAGCGAACAATGCATTCTATGGTTAGCAAAAACGATCCGTAAATCAAGGGTTATCGAAAACGAACGATACTTTCGAGGGTTAGCGAATGATACATTCTAGGGTTAACAAATGGTCTGTAAATTCGATAATATCAAAATTTACGATAATTAACGAAAATAAAGCCACGAGTCCGGAAAAATGAACTAGTTTGAATAGTTCAAGTTCGTCAAACTCATAAAGTTTGTCTCAAACTCGGGTTGAGTTCGGTTTTGTGTCCATCTCAAACAGTCGATTGTTGAAATTTCAGCTGTTCCGTAACAGTGACTCTCATATCTGACAAAAGAGCTGAGATTCTGGGGTTCCTACTACCGCAACAGATGAAAGACCAACTTGTGCTGTTATTACATTACTTTAATACAGAAGCTATTGTTTGAAAATTTGCTTAAAACAATAGGGAAGTGATTCAAGAATGTGCATAAATCACATACAATCATCAATTGCAAGATCCCACATGTGCACCAAATGTAACAAAGAGAAAAATAATCAGCAGAGACAATGTTGCAGTATTCACAATACTCCACAGACAATGTGACTTATTCACAAATAATTTTTTTTACAGAGGTAGAACAAAATAATTGTATTAGTTTTTTCTTTAAATTATATACTTAAGATTCTAAAATTCATTATTTAGATGGATAGGAATGAGAAGAGTTCACATACAGAAATTTCTATAGCCAGATATATGGGATTGATACGATGAGCGTGCACAAGTACATGTTGGAATAAAATGTTGCTGGTGTAACACTAGGCTTTCAGATTTCTTCTGATAAACATGGATAATGAAGGTTAAAGGGACACAAAATCCAAGTTCTATATAATTTGCCTGCATATGAAGAGATGATTCTAAATGTAAATGTGTTATTACCTTGATGGAAATTGTATGGTTTCCTTTAGCTAGCTACAGAAAAAATGTTTTTTCCATTTGTACAATCTAGGGTGCAACTAGACCCCATCACAAAATATATCTGGTTTACTTTTTATTTCAATTGACTTTAGCTAATATAAGCTTCTTTCACCCTACCCCAAATGTTTGATTGAATTAAATTAAAGTCTTTTGTATATGTTTTAAAAGTGAACTTATTTCATGGGTCACATTCTGGCCCCCATGTAGTTCCCATGTCCTCTCCCATGTTAGATTGTGATCTTGTCTTTAAATAAAAAACATGTTCTCAGAGCTTAGCACCTTATTTATCATATATGATGTGAATATTATTACATGCTTCTCTGTAATGTTTCCAATAGAAAAACAGTTGTTCAAAAAAGTAGTAGTGTCCCCTTATAGCCTAGTGTTTTAAGGACTGGCATTCTGTTAAAATTTACAAGTGCTTTTTTATTGTATTTTTTTTCAAATTATTCAATATTACATTAAAATGATTGTGTCGCCTCATGATTTCACACAACCCATTTCAAAAATGATAAAAACTATTAACACTTTAAATTACGAGAAAGTTATAACTATCGCTTTGATAGTACAAAGGTCTAAAAAAAAAAATAATGATTTATATAATGGCATTGACTTTAGTTAGATCAAAACAAATTACATTAATCACCAATTCTTAAAAATAAAATATCACAAAATCACAATTCTCACAAACTATGATTAATATTGCTATCACCTGCATTAAACTTTGGGGTTAACTAGACAGGAAGGACAATCATTGTGTACATGAGACCAATTTTCCACCTAACGATTTTCTTTTTATTTAGAAATCTCAAAGCGATTTCTCTGTACATACAATTATACCAGTTATATTTAATTCAATAGTTAACAGGAAGAATATAGAATATGGTAATTATGTATTTCTTTGGGGCTGTGGGTAATAATCAGGAGTAATATTTCACGGAGAAATATTTCCCACCCAGGACAAAAAAATGAAAAACAAACCCATAGTAAAATTAGATTGGTTGATGACAGTTTACTCTGTAGATATTTAATAATTTTAGTATCGCTGTTACTTATTGTTGGATGTTTGCCAATCATTAGCTGAACTAACTTAGAACACTAGTTTTAATGGAAGGTCTAAGTGGATTTTGGGAAACTCATCTTATGATCTATTTGGAGTAATTCAATCAGATTTGAAAATTTCACAGAAGTGGTTTGGGTGACACTGGACATTCTGTGGCATATAATTCCAACATTGGCAAGTTGACTGTATCTTTGTTATAAGATTCTGCTGTTTCTAAGGGTTATGTAGACGAATTAACAAATTTAAATAATTTTTAAATGTTTCATTAAGACTTTGTGCTAGTCAATGACTTTTAAAAAAATAATTTAATTTTGTTTTGATCTGTTTATCTACAGTATATCCTCCTGATAAATATTATGCTAATGATATGCATTTACTGTTTGATATCATCTGTTTTATTATTATTATTTTCAAATCCTCTTATATACTCATATTTTATGCTGATATAGAAGAATAATTATTAGGAATCATTAGGCTTTGTTATCTTAAGTTTAATGTAGTCTCTTAATGTTATATTATATATATTTTGCCTTTCAGCATTGATTCCGCAAAGGACCTGACCAAGAATCAGTAATAATATTGTAAAGGGAAACAGGACGCTTCATGTACAGGAAACAGGAAGCTCCAATTACAGGAAACAGGAAGCTCCAATAACAGGAAACAGGAAGCTCAATTACAGGAAACAGGAAGTTTAACTCGAGTGTTAAAATCGCACATGCATGAGTCAACCGAATAGTTAACAGAAATACTTTGGGTTCTCTGCAGAAATCAAGTCCACCATTAAAATTCTTTGTTGGCTCTGTACTCCCTACAAACCCCCCATAATTTTCCTTTAAAGACAAAACTGAAGCTTGAAATCCCTGTTTGTGGCAGTGTGACATATCAGTGTAAACAAATGTTAGACCTGTTTAGGGGAGTGAAAAAGGTGTAGTGATGTATGGAGCCCGTAGACCTTTTTATCATTTGTAAACTTTTTTTGAAACATGACTGTACTTTTTGAAGTGAAATGTTTATCATATGAGTTATGTAAAGCGTACAAATAGAGGAGATTCAAGCTCACTTAATCTATAAATTGAAGTCAAGATTTCTGGTACCTCTTGTAGGACTTCAGGCTACACAACACGTGTCTGTACAAGTTGAATTTATTTAAATTCATTCCAATGAGAAGGTCTAAAACATAGCATTGTGACGTCCTTCAAATAAACACATTTGCGTTTATATCCGTTGTATTCAATTAGATCAACTGGACTTGAAATGTAGTTCTTGAAGACGTTTCGCAGTCATCCGACTGGCTTTTCTCAATTCAGAATGACTTGTACAAGAATCTGTGGCAATTATGTACCCTGGAAATCCTAATTAGCATATCACAGCCAGGTGTTAAGGGCGTGATTAGATAGTGGCTAAGGTGGTGTATAGGAACGCCCAGAGTAAGGTGTTAAACAGCATTGTACATGGCAGACGTTGGTGTCGAACCCCCCCACCTCTATTTAGGCTTGGTTTTCTTATTTTCACATAAATGGCCTCCTTAACACCTCTCTTGAACCAGTCACGTTCCTTCGCCAGTATATTAACATTACAATCTTCAAAGGTATGTCCTTTATCCTAAGATGCAGATACACGGCTGAGTCCTGACCCGAGGAATTGGCTCTTCTGTGCTGGGCCATACGTTGATACAGTTGCTGTTTGTACAGAATGACTTTTGTACAAGTCATCTGAATTGAGAGATCCAGTCGGATGACTAGCGAAACGTCTTCAAGAACTACACTTCAAGTCCAGTTGATCTAATTGAATACAACAGATATACCATGACCTGGATGAATGAGAACCTTCACAAGCACATTTTTGCAGACATCTTTGGGGTACCTTCAACCTTGACACATCACTTTGACATTGTTTCTATGGTTAGACAGGGCACATAGAATCCTGGAGACAGCAAAACAAGGTGGGTGTATGCTTTTACACATATTGATCTATATGTTGCCACTAGCAATAGTTATTAGCTAATAAATTTTATAAGGCTCCTCTATGGATTCTTGTGATTTTAACCTCCAATGTGCACAGACTTAAGGGTCTCCTTGAATGTTTTAGGGCAGGGAAGACATGGTTATGTTCTCCCTATAATGTTCCAATAGAAATTTAACATTTTTTAAAGAGATACATCAATGATATCCTGCTTCCACATAACTGAGATTTGATGATATTCTATGTTTGCTTTGTGCACGTTATAAGAGTTTCCTGGGATCAAGAAATGAACAAACGTATTTCCACAGCCCATCAACTATTTTCATTACAACTATTCCCACCGCAAACAGTCATTGGCTTATTAAAGAAAAGTGGTTATTGTAGGTCTACAGATCAAAGGTGAGAACATTGTCTTTAGTTAGTTTTCTTCCATTTTCTATGAATACAACAGCAGAACACAAGTACAGGTCTTTAAGCAGAAATGTTGAATATTATTTTTGCCACCTCTGTGATATCATATTTCGGGCCCAATCATCTAGGCAAATCAGTAAACAGTACACACCAGATAACGATTCCAATACGTTTACAGAGATTGACGTGTAAAGGAATGGACAAACTCTGCTAGATCCTTGTTGAGGTGAAGATCTTATTGTGGTAGGGCCTTCAGTATCGCATTCACTTCCTCTGCCACAGCTGTCATGCAAATTCAAACTGCTCCTGAATTATAAAAAAAATATAAAAAAGATGTAACTGTGCAGTAAACTTCCCTAAATCCCTGGTCTTTCTTATAAAGTCATGTGTTTAGAAGATTGTAAACAAAAGCTATGAGGAAAATGTCTATAAGCAGAAAGATATTAAGAAAAACTATATTGCTTATAAGTTTTTTCAAAAACAGTTAAAATAAAAAGTACCTGGGGGCAGGGATGTAGGATTGGTACTCTACCTTCCAATGTATTTCTGTAAGCAGCACCAGCAGGAAGAACATTTCTCAGTCTTCCTGAGTGCTTCAGCCCTATCTTTAATACAGGAAGGACCAGGGCACTAACCTGGCAGATGAAAATTGTACTGTTCAATGAAACAATATGGGAAGTAGGAATAATCAATCCTACCTTCTGCCCTTTTCTTTTTAATTTTTTCCAGTATAGTTGTAGTTATATATAATATATATATATATATATAATATAGAACAAGAGGGATCCGATGCACTCCGGTCCAATATTCAAGCCTGGGTGCTGGAGCAAATGATAATAATATGTAGAAAAACGTCGAGCACTCCAAGGACGAGAGATCAAGGTTTATTAACACAGGTAAATCAACATGAACCTACGCGTTTGAGCCCGTGAGTGGTGGGCCGTCATCAGGGTTGATGACGGCCCACCACTACGGGCTGAACCGTAGGTTCATGTTGATTTACCTGTGTTAATAAACTTTGATCTCTCGTCCTTGGAGTGCTCGACGTTTTTCTACATATTATATATATATATATATATAAGCATAAAATGGGTAATAAAATAATGGTTGGAGGAGTGATGCCCATACTACCTACCTGTGTATATATATATATAATAACATTACACAAAAGTCTCCAGCACTCAACTACACATACAATTATAAATGAATGGGGTAAAAGAGTTAGACATGTATACAAGCAATGAAGGTAACACCTGCACCAGGGAACATATATTTTTTCCACTAGGTTAGGACTGACAGTGGGATACTGCCGTGAAGTGGCCATCAGCTAAGCAGTTTGTACAAACAATGTAACTCTGTTACCCTATTCATTTATAATTGTATGTGTAGTGAGTGTGGAGACTGTTGTGTAATGTATAAATTGCCGTTCCTCCGTTGCACGCACCAGAAAGTGTTTTTGAATGAAGGTTTGAGCTGCATATCCATGGATTGTTTATATATATATATATATATATATAATATATATATATAATAATATATATATATAGTAATGGAAGGAATGAAAGACACACTCACAGGATTTCAGCAACCAAGCAATTTTGGCAATTTGGCTTTTTCAGCCATATTGTTTACATGTTTCCACCCAGGTTGGGCCGTCTTCAGAACGTTCTGAAAATCCTGTGAGTGCGTATTTCATCTTCCAGTACTATATAAAGCTTTAAGAAAGCACCCGGGTGGTCAATCTGAAGGAGAGCATGCCATACAGCAAGGACTCTATATGTTTAAGGATCATTATTACCCCATTATGCCACTATGGCAGAGGAAGTCATTTGGTGTTGGGGGTAAATAATGATAAGTGACCAATTATTTTTTGTTTAAGGGTGAACATGCCCATTGATATAATAAAGGGTCTGGACATATTTTGACATCTGCCACAATCATTGTACCCTTGTAAATGCAAGAAGAGAACAGCCTCCCCACTGACACATGTGGAATTGCTAGAGGTGCTCTGTGAAGGTTTAATGGGATTGGCCTATGGGTTGAATGGTGTCGAGACAGTAAGGTGGCCCATAAACAATATATTTATGTGAGGATGTGGCTTAACATGATTACTTTACAGATATCAAAACTTCTTGAAACAGCAATGAAATTGGGAAATGTTGGGTCAGTTTCGTTCCTCCACTGAGACAACAATTCAATCTGAACATTGGGGGGTTTATCGAAGATAAAGATCTCAGTGTCTTTCAATCTCTGCATTATCTCTAACACATTATTTCATATTAATCTATAAATGAAAAGCTCACCATGCAGATATATGTAATGCAAATGTTTCAGTTAAAAATAAATAGGTCTCTTGAAGTCTTTTTCCCCCATGTTTTTATCCAGTTCCAAACCCCCTCAGAGACCCCATAAAGACCCCTATAGTATAGAATGTTCTAGTTTATCAGTACCTCATCAAATAAACTCTGCTTTGAATAATGAACTGTGCAGTGATGTATGGATTGTACTATCTAAGTGATCAATTAAAATGTAGAGCGGCAGTGTTAAAATACACTGAAATAGCTCGAACTGATGTAACGGAGACTTTAAAGTGAGCGTGTGGACACATATGACAAAGATAGATTGTTGGATATTTCATGTGGGTTATTGGTCTATTGCTTGTGAAGAAGCGGGTCAGCCATCAATACTATTAACTAGGGTCTTCTAACATTTAGTTAAGACCTGATGATATTATGAGATAAGTCAAGTTTCTGGAAATTGTCCATCCAAAATGAACAGCCCCCCCCCCCAATGTATGTGGCTAATATTGAGGAACCAACCAACCCTCTCCTCTAACCAATACTAAATGAATAAGACAATAATCCTAGCATATAAAGAGACTCTGTGTCTGTAGATATATGTCCCAAGTAAATCACTCCCATCTAGGAGTTATAGACAGATCTGAGCTTACTACACTGTGTTCTCTCCTGGGATAATGGGAAAGACACATTTGGTAACACCAGCATATATTACAGGCCGTGTGAAATACTGCAGTCCTTGATACATCAAAGGCTCATAAGGCGTGAATTCAGGTCAAGGCCATGACCGCAAATCGCATTTAACCCACCGACACAACATCCTAGGCTAAATAAAAGAAAGATATTGGTTAGAATAATGTATTGTACAGCTGAATAAAGTGTATGTGTTTTTCACAATCAACCTAACTGAATATTTAATCAGTCCAGTGTATAGAAGCATTTGGTTCATGTTTTTGGCTGACTGAGGTTTCACTAGAGTCTGAAACAAGAATGCAACCATTGGTTTCCACTGTTAATGTAAAATTTCTTCCAGCTGACATCCTAATGGACCTAGTTAATAGTTTGATAATGGACCCTAGTTAATAGTTGACATCATAATGAAGCCTAGTTAATATTATGACATCATATTAGACCCTAGTTAATAGTTTGATAATAGACCCTAGTTAATAGTATGACATATATGAAGCCTAGTTAATATTATGACATCATATTAGACCCTAGTTAAAGTTTGACATTATAATGGACCCTTGTTAATAGTATGACATGATAATGGACCCTAGTTAAGTTTGACATCATAATGGACCTTAGTTATTAGTATTCTGTGGGGCAATTGAACCATTTCCTATGATCTAAAGCTAAAGCTGCTTGAACTGACACTAATTGTGGCAAAATATTCACCTTTCCACCATATATACCATATACAGGCCTAGTGCCAAATGAAGACATTTTGATAAAAGGTGTTACCAACGGTAAGTTCTTAGAATGACCCCAACTATGGCACTTTGACGTTAAACTCAGAAAGTACAGGTCATCTGATATAAATTATAATTAGACTGAGTTCTCATTCTCTAACCACTATGCCAGGCTAATGCAGAATTTTGTTGCCTCTTGATCACTGCTGACTAAGACAAAATAACAATTGGATAATATTCAAGTTGGTCTTTATTTCTTTTGCTTCTTGAGATACTAAATGGTTTCTGCACTCAACATAGGGACTTTAACTTAAAGGCCATGCCCACCCTTAAAACAAAAAAATTGTCTCCCCCAAACCCAACTGGATAATTATTGGCCCCATTCTGGCAGAGTAAGCTGATCAGGCAGTCAATCAAGGTTGTAACTGCTGACTAGAGATGGCCGAACTTTCGAAATTTCGGTCGTTTTCAAACTTTCAAACTATATGGAAAGTTCGAAAACGGACCCATTAAAGTCAACGGGTGTCAAATTTTTCGAAGTTCTAATGAAATACAATTAAAATATCAATGGTAACTTAATGTAAATGGTGTGGGACCTGGGAAATGGTGTGGGGAAAGTTCCAATATCCAGGACTTTCCAAAAATCAATTTACTCTCATGCGCGCTATTTTCAAGCTTTCGCGTCGAAACTTCGATAATTATCCCATAAACGACTCGTGGATTCGATAATTCGATATTTACTCGCGTTTTGGTATAATAGACATTTTACTCGCATATTCGATAATTCGATATTTACTCGCGTAATGGTATAATAGACATTTTAGTTGCATTTCGATAATTCGTATTTACTCGCGTAATGGTATAATAGACATTTTAGTCGCATATTCGATAATTCGATATTTACTCGCGTATTGGTATAATAGACATTTTACTCACATATTCGTTAATTCGATATTTACTCGCGTATTGGTATAATAGACATTTTTATCGCATATTCGATAATTCGATATTTACTCGCGTATTGGTATAATAGACATTTTTACTCGCATATTCGATAATTCGATATTTACTCACGTATTGGTATAATAGACATTTTTATCGCATATTCGTTAATTCGATATTACTCGCGTATTGGTAGGGGGAGTGGATTAAGTTAAAGGTCCCTGTCTGAGAGATGAAGAATGGGGCATCTGTGGGAGGAGACAATAATAAGCACCAGTGGGTTTATATAGACGTAACTTAGTTTCAGTTAAGTCTATAACTTAACTGAAAAGCCTCCCCCAGTCACAACATGTTCACTGTATGACAGTTAAACAAACGTGGGGGTTGGAGGGACCATGGCAGAGCTGGACAGCTACTAGAAATACCCTGCCCACATCTCGGATTCTGCTTCTCAGTTACAAGTTTCTGCTGCCTAACTCACCGTGACAGGGACACTAGAAACCCATAACAGTGCAGTGTGTGGGGCCCCCTACAGTCATAGGGCCAACAGGTATAATGGGATTTATTACCCAGCCACAAATTCATCCTACCAAACCCATTTAGATTGTTCCAACTAAAAAAAAACCCAGAGACAAAGGGGGACCTCACCAGCAACCCAACCCAGCACACAAATAGTGTACAGGCAGCTTATAATATATCACATTCATTGGTTCTGCCCAGCGCTGATTTCAGCCAATGGGTGCACAACAAACTGTGCAATTGACATAATACCTAATGCAAATGAACTTCTGTTCTATGGGGGTGAACTTCTGTTCTATGGGGGCCCCTCGATTTATAAACGGAGAAACCCGGCAGCGGAATGTTAACAGCGGCGCATTGGCTTTTCGCCAAATTGTGGGCATCGCATCAGTTCCCGCTCGCTTCTATTTTTATTTCTATTTTTTCAACTTTGGGTTGGTGGAAACGGACGAGCTTGCGTCCCCAATTGGCGCTTTATAGATAAACTATATAACAAATAGCAGCAGCACTGAAATAAAGCGAATGTTTGGTGCGAATCTCCTCTGGTCCTCCGTCACACCCCTAATACACATGGAATCGGATAAACATGGAGCCCACACCAGTTTCTTGCAATAGATAAAAGGCTTTATGAGTTAAAGGAATCGTCTGCCCACATTTATGGGACGTTTCGGAGACGCTGCTCCCTTTCCCATTGGGCAGCAATCCTGAAAAGGGAGCAGCGTCTCCCGAAACGTCCCATAATATGTGGGCAGACGTTTCCTTTTAACTCATAAAGCCTTTTATCTATTGCAAAACTGGTGTGCGGCTCCATGTTTATCGGATTATAAATAAACGTCCATACATACAAGTATCCATTCACTGTCCCAATAGTGTCAAATTAATATTGCAGGCCTTCTAATCCACTTACAAGAGAACAATCCCAGACTTTATAAGTGGTTTATTTTGTGTTTTTTGTATGTTATGTGTGTTGTATGTTATGTGTGTTGTATGTTATTGTGCTTTGTATGTTATGTGTGTTGTATGTTATGTGTGTTTGTATGTTGTGTTTGTATGTTATGTGTGTTGTATGTTATGTGTGTTTGTATGTTATTGTGTTGTATGCTATGTGTTTGTATGCTAGTGTGTTTGTATGTATGTGTTGTATGCTATGTGTGTTGTATGCTATGTGTGTGTATGCATGTGTGTTTGTTATGCTATGTGTGTTGTATGTTATGTGTGTTGTATGTATTGTGTTGTACCATCTTTGCTAGTATTTGATTATTTTTTTCTCCGCCGTAACTGGGGAACAGAAAATGATAAAAATAAAACCTTATCACAGTGGAAACTCTGACCCCCGTGGATTCAGTAAGTTGTGTCAAAGCAAAAATGTGGGATTTGTTGTTGTAAGTTGTGCAGGACACCCAGGGGCATATTTATAAAGGGGCGAAAAGTCGTAAATGTTTTCGCTTTCGCTTACCGCATGGTTTTTCGACAAAAAGCTAGTTAACGCGATTTAAAAAGGTGTCGTTAACGAGTGGCGAGGACCCATCGCAAAAACCCTTTTCGCCATACTTCGCTATACATCGTAACGGTAATTTGAGCGAAAAGGGAGCGAAAAGGCATAACGCGATTTAAAAAAGCGAAAAGTGGTGTTTCGCGTAAATGGAGTGGAATATTATCACCAACTTGAAGTAGCGACAAGGCATCTTTTTACCATGTCTGGTATACATTTAATTGCCTTTTCTTACCATTTTTAGCTTGGACTTTAAATGAGGTCTGCTATTTTGTCTTTCACGTGAACGCACCGCACCCCTTTTTCTTGGGGTGTTTTAGTGTCACAATGTAGGCTCATTTTTGCATTTCCAATGCGAGACAAATTGTTAGTATTCAGGGTGCGCAAATGCGCGTTTACATGTAATAGCGTGTTGGTTTACGTGTTATACGTGTTGGTTTACATGTTAATAGCGTGTTGTTTAAGTTGTTAATAGGCGTGTTGGTTTACGTTGTTAATAGGGCGTGTTGGTTTACGTTGTTAATAGGCGTGTTGGTTTATGTTGTTAATAGCGTGTTGGTTTAGTTGTTATAGGCGTGTTGGTTTACATTGTTAATAGGCGTGTTGGTTTAAGTTGTTAATAGGCGTGTTGGTTTACGTTGTTAATAGGCGTGTTTGTTTACGTTGTTAATAGGCGTGTGGTTTATGTTGTTAATAGGCGTGTTGGTTTACGTTGTTAATAGGCGTGTTGTGAACTATATTGTTTTTTCTTTCTCTGTATTCTCCCATTTTTGCTAAATTGAAATATAGCGCCAAGAACGTTGAACAGCTGGCTAGCCGGTAACAATGATTGATGTGGTTTTCACTTCTTTGCTACAAATTTCACATAATTAAAAAACAGGAACAACTAGAAAGGGAAAGTTTAAGTATAAACTTTGAATTGGCTTGAAGGGCTGCATTTTGGAAGGGAATATGTGTGTTTGCTGCAGATTTTAAAACTCATAATGGGAATGATGAGTTTGTAGTGAACGCTTGTTTGGGCCAAAAAAAAACTTTTGTGTGTACCCACCCAAAGTGGTGCTAATTTTGATCCAATCAATCAGAAAGCTAACATCTGATTGGTTAGGGCAATTAGCACCATTTTCAATGATAAGATCTTTATTGAATCTCTCTGTATCTTTTGATGATTGTTCAAATTAGTTTTTTCGACTTTAGTTCCCTTTAGGTAGGGCTGCAACAGTAATGGATAAGTAGATCAGTAGGTGTGTGTACCTGTGTCGGGTTGGGGGTTAAAAAACAAACTTTTTTGATGATTGGTCAAAAAAATTTTTTGACTTTAGTTACCCTTTAGGTATGGCTGCAACAGTAATGGAGGGGTAGGTCAGTAGGTGTGTATGAACTGTGCCCCATGGGGGTTAAAAAACAAACCTTTTTTATTATTAATCAAAATTAATTTTTTGACTTTAGTTACCCTTTAAGTATGGCTACCCCAGTAATGATAAGTAATCAGTAGGTGTGTGTACCTGGGTCTGGTTGAGGGGGTATGTCTTTTTTGTGTTTACAACATAAAACTATCTTTTATTGAGGATAAATCTAAATTTGTTTTTTTGACTTTAGTTACCCTTTAATTGGCTGCCACCGTAATGGATAAGTAGATCAGTAGGTGTGTGTACCTGGGTCTGGTTGAGGGGGGTATGTCTTTTTTGTGTTTACAACCATAAAACTATCTTTATTGAGAATAAATCTAAATTAGTTTTTTTTTACTTTAGTTACCCTTTAAGTATGGCTGCCACAGTAATGGATAAGTAGATTAGTAGGTGTGTGTACCTGGGTCTGGTTGAGGGGGTATGTCTTTTTTTGTTTACAACCATAAAACTATCTTTTATTGAGGATAAATCTAATTAGTTTTTTTTTATTTAGTTACCCTTTAATTATGACTTCCACGTAATGGATAAGTAGATAAGTAGGTGTGTGTACCTGGGTCTGGTTGGGGGGGTATGTCTTTTTATTTTTAAACCATAAAACTATCTTTTATTGAGGATAAATCTAAATTAGTTTTTTTGACTTTATTACCCTTAAATATGGCCCATTGTAATGGAAAGGTAGGTCAGCAGGTGGGTGTTCCTGTGTCTATGTGGGGGGTTGGCGGTATCACCATTTGTATTCATGACCATGAAAAAACTGTTTTGAAATACCCCCATTTAGGATTGTTACCATTATAGTCTATGGGAAAAAATGACGGGAAATTGGATTCCTTAGCTAGAAGATAGCACACTTCTCCTATATGCCCCGCACGTCTGTACCAATTCATTTCTCTAGCTCAAAAACTGTGGGAGGAGATATGGTCCAAAAAAGCGGAAGAATAAAATGGAAGAAAAAAGGAGAAAAGAAATAGAAAGAACAGTAATTTGGCTTTTTAAAGCTAAATTAATAAGATCTGATTGGTTGGGGCAAAATTAGCACCATTTTAAACGATAAGAACTTTTATTGAATCTCCCTGCTATCATAGACAAAGTACTGTAGGGTCTTTTATTCCATCAGTACAATAATCCCTTGGAACTGGTATTGAATATAACAATACAACGCCCGTAGAAAAACATACAAAATAATAACACAGCATATCTTTGGCATTGGGATTCTGCATGTTGTGTATACTTCTTCCTATCCACTCTGATTATCTTATGAGCCAGAAACCCATTTCACCTTCACTTTCTTCATTAATACCAATATTCAAAAAAGGTAGTCGTTCACAGTCTGGTACTTAGACCTGTAAGCCTAACATCATTGGTAGGGAAAGTGATGGAAACTTTGTTAAGGGATCATATCCTTGACTTTGTCTCCAGAGATCATCTATTAGTAGTAGTCACATGGATTTATGAGAAATAGATCATGCCAGACAAATTTAATTGGTTTTTAGGAAGAAGTGAGTAAGAAGTTGACTCGGCACAGCTGTGGATGTGGTAATTTGTTAGATTTGCAAAAGGTTTTGATACTGTGCCACATGTGCGACTAATGTATAAACTGAGCGACTGTTGGCCTTGGAAAACATTTGTTCATGGATAGAGAACTGGTTATTGGACCCAAACAGAGAGTGGTGGTTAATGGGCTAACTCTATGTGGCTAAAGTTCTAAGCGGAGTGCCTCAGGGTTCTGTACTGGGCCGGTTCTGTTTAATCTGTTTTATAAATGACTAGAAGGGGCATTGAGAGCAGGTCTCTGTTTTGCTGATGACACTAAATTATGCAGAGCTTTGGAAACTTCCAATGATGTGCAAGTGCTGCAAGCAGACCTAGATAGATTATCAAAATGGGCAGCAGAATGGCAGATGAGATTCAATGTTGATAAATGTAGGTGATGCATTGGGGTTTAATAATCCCTGTGCCACCTACACCAATAATAACTCTGTGTTAAGTCATCTGAAATGGAAAAATTTGGGGGTTCTGGTAGATAACAGACTTAGCTATAGCAAACAATGCCAGGTAGCAACGGCTAGAGCTAGCAATATTGTCTTGTATAAAGAGGGGAATGGAATCAAGAGAAGAAAATATTATTCTCCCTCTTTACAAGGCACTGGTAAGGCCTCATTTGGAATTGCGGTGCAGTTTTGGAATCCCATATACAAAAGGGATATCTTGGAAATTGAGGCAGTTCAGAGAGGGCAACTGAATTAATAAGGGAATGGAGGGGCTTAAATTGCAGGCAGATTAGACAAGTTAGGGCTGTTTACATTGGAGAAGCGGCGGTTGCGTGGGGACATGATAACCTTATACAAATAATTAATGGCCCATACAATGAGCTCTCTGGTGCATTGTTCACTAATAGGTCATATCAGAGGACACGTGGACATCCTTTAGGTTGGAAGAAAAGAAGTTTCATCTTCAGGTTAGGAGAGGTTTCTTTACAGTGAGAACGGTGAAACGTGAACTGTCTTCCAGCAATGTGGAATACAAGTTCATTGAATAACTTTAAAAAAGGCCTGGATAAGTTTCTAAAACTAAAGAATATTGAGAATTACTGGTATTAATACATATACTGTAGTTCTGGTCGGTACGGGGTACTATATATTTGAGAATTACTGGTATTAATGCTATACTGTAGTTTCTGGTCGGTACGGGGATACTATATAATATTGAGAATTACTGGTATTAATACATATACTGTAGTTCTGGTCGGTACGGGGATACTATATAATATTGAGAATTACGGTATTAATCATATACTGTAGTTCTGGTTGGTACAGGGATACATATAATATTGAGAATTACTGGTATTAATACATATACTGTAGTTCTGGTTGGTACAGGGATACTATATAATATTGAGAATTACTGGTATTAATACATATACTTTAGTTCTGGTTGGTACAGGGATACTATATAATATTGAGAATTACTGGTATTAATACATATACTTTAGTTCTGGTTGGTACAGGGATACTATATAATATTGAGAATACCGGTATTAATACATATACTTTAGTTCTGGTTGGTACAACAGGGATACTATATAATATTGAGAATTACTGGTATTAATACATATAGATCTGGTTGATCCAGGGATACTTTCCGATTGCCGTTTGGAGTCAGGAAGGAATTTCCCCCCCCTTTTTTAGCTGGGTTTTTTTTGCCTTCCTCTGGATCAACTGTTAGGTAGGGTTAAAAAAAAAAAAAAGGGAATAGGTTGGACTTGATGGACGTCTGTCTTTGTTCAACCTTAATTACTATGTAACTATGTAACACAGCATATCTTTGGCATTGGGATTCTGCATGTGTGTATACTTCTTCCTATCCACTCTGATTATCTTATGAGCCAGGAAACCCATTTTCACCTTCACTTTCTGAAATTAGCCCGAGTTGCTTGTGTTATACCAAGTCCCTTAGTTTTCCCAAGCTGTGGTCTACAAGTGAATTATAAATCTGGGATATCACTGAACTTCCACTGGACGTGGTTATGGCAGGGTCATTGGATAATTAAAAAAAAAAAAACGTTGCAGGTTACTGGAATTGATACATAGAGTTGCCATTGATCCAGGGAAATTTCCGATTTGTATATCTTCCCCAGACAATTTACCAGATCCCTGTGTCATTTACACTAGCTTAGGACTCGGCCACACTGCAGCGGTTTTTCTGCATTTGCGCATGCTTCTTTTCAGATCATTGAAAATGCAGCAACGCGGTTACCCTGGGCGTTCCTATAACACCTCTTAGCCACTATCCAATCACACCCTTAACACCTGGCTGTGATATGCTAATTGGGATTTTCCAGGGTACATAATTGCCACAGATTCTTGTACAAGTCATTCTGAATTGAGAGATCCAGTCGGATGACTAGCGAAACGTCTTCAAGAACTAAACTTCAAGTCCAGTTGATCTAATTGAATACAACAGATACTTAACAATGGTAACTTAATGTCAATGGCTGTGGCACCTGGGAAATGGTCTGGGGAACATGTCACTACCACCAAAACTTGTGGAGGATTACTGAAAACGAATTATGCTTTCGAGGGTTAGCGAACGCTACATTCGAGGGTTAGCGAAAACCGATCCGTACATTCGAGGGTTACCAAAAACGAATGATACTTTTAAGGGGTTACCGAAAATCGAAGGCTACATTGAGGGTTAGCGAACAATGCATTCTATGGTTAGCAAAAACGATCCGTAAATTCAAGGGTTATCGAGAACGAACGATACTTTCGAGGGTTAGCGAATGATACATTCTAGGGTTAACAAATGGTCTGTAAATTCGATAATTATCAAATTTACGATAATTAACGAAAATAAAGCCACGAGTCCGGAAAAATGAACTAGTTTGAATAGTTCAAGTTCGTCCAAACTCATAAAGTTTGTCTCAAACTCGGGTTTGAGTTCGGTTTTGTGTCCATCTCAAACAGTCGATTGTTGAAATTTCAGCTGTTCCGTAACAGTGACTCTCATATCTGACAAAAGAGCTGAGATTCTGGGGTTCCTACTACCGCAACAGATGAATGACCAACTTGTGCTGTTATTACATTACTTTAATACAGAAGCTTATTGTTTGAAAATTTGCTTAAAACAATAGCAGGAAGTGATCTAAAGAATGTGCATAACTCACATACACTCATCAATTGCAAGATCCCCACTGTGCACCAAATGTAACTAAAGAGAAAAATAATCAGCAGAGACAATGTTGCAGTATTCACAATACTCCACAGACAATGTGACTTTATTCACAAATAATTTTTTTTACAGAGGTAGAACAAAATACTTTGTATTAGTTTTTCTTTTAAATTATATACATATAAAGATTCTAAAATTCATTATTTAGATGGATAGGAATGAGAAGAGTTCACATACAGAAATTTCTATAGCCAGATATATGGGATTGAATACGATGAGCGTGCACAAGTACATGTTGGAATAAAATGTTGCTGGTGTAACACTAGGCTTTCAGATTTTCTTCTGATAAACATGGATAATGAAAGGTTAAAGGGACACAAATTCCAAGTTCTATATAATTTGCCTGCATATGAAGAGAGTGATTCTAAATGTAAATGTGTTATTACCTTGATGGAAATTGTATGGTTTCCTTTAGCTAGCTACAAGAAAAATGTTTTTCCATTCTGTACAATCTAGGGTGCAACTATGACCCCATCACAAAATATATCCTGTGTTGTTTACTTTTCTATTTCAATTGACTTTATGCTAATATAAGCTTCTTTCACCCTACCCCAAATGTTTGATTGAATTAAATTAAAGTCTTTTGTATATGTTTTAAAAGTGAACTTATTTCATGGGTCACATTCTGGCCCCCATAGTAGTTCCATGTCCTCTCCCATGTTAGATTGTGATCTTGTCTTTAAATAAAAACATGTTCTCAGAGCTTAGCACCTTATTTATCATATATGATGTGAATATTATTACATGCTTCTCTGTAAATGTTTCCAATAGAAAACAGTTGTTCAAAAAAGTAGTAGTGTCCCCTTATAGCCTAGTGTTTTAAGGACTGTGCATTCTGTTAAAATATTACAAGTGCTTTTTTTATTGTATTTTTTCTTCAAATTAATTCAATATTACATTAAAATGATTGTGTCGCCTCATGATTTCACACAACCCATTTCAAAAATGATAAAAACTATTAACACTTTAAATTACGAAGAAAGTTATAACTATCGCTTTGATAGTACAAAGGTCTAAAAAAAAAAATAATGATTTATTTATAATGGCATTGACTTTATGTTAGATCTAAAACAAATTTACATTAATCACAAATTCTTTAAAAATAAAATATCACAAAATCACAATTCTCATCTACAACTATGATTAATATTGCTATCACCTGCATTAAACTTTGGAGGTTAACTAGACAGGAAGGACAATCATTTGTGTACATGAGACCAATTTTCCCACCTAACGATTTTTCTTTTTATTTAGAAATCTCAAAGCTGATTTCTCTGTACATACAATTATACCAGTTATATTTAATTCAATAGTTAACAGGAAGAATATAGAATATGGTAATTATGTATTTCTTTGGGGCTGGTGGTAATAAATCAGGAGTAATATTTATCAGGAGAAATATTTCCCACCCAGGACAAAAAAATGAAAAACAAACCCATAGTAAAATTAGATTGGTTGATGACAGTTTACTCTGTAGATATTTAATAATTTTAGTATCGCTGTTACTTATTGTTGGATGTTTGCCAATCATTAGCTGAACTAACTTAGAACACTAGTTTTAATGGAAGGTCTAAGTGGATTTTGGGAAACTCATCTTATGATCTATTTGGAGTAATTCAATCAGATTTGAAAATTTCACAGAAGTGGTTTGGGTGACACTGGACATTCTGTGGCATATAATTCCAACATTGGCAAGTTGACTGTATCTTTGTTATAAGATTCTGCTGTTTCTAAGGGTTATGTAGACGAATTAACAAATTTAAATAATTTTTAAATGTTTCATATTAAGACATTTGTGCTAGTCAATGACTTTTAAAAAAATAATTTAATTTTTGTTTTGATCTGTTTATCTACAGTATATCCTCCTGATAAATATTATGCTAATGATATGACATTTACTGCTTTGATATCATCTGTTTATTTATTATTATTTTCAAATCCTTCTTATATACTCATATTTTATGCTGATATAGAAAGAATAATTATTAGGAATCATTAGGACTTTGTTTATCTTAAGTTTAATGTAGTCTCTTAATGATTATATTTATATATATTTTGCCTTTCAGCATTGATTCCTGCAAAGAGACCTGACCAACTGAATCAGTAATAATATTGTAAAGGGAAACAGGACGCTTCATGTACAGGAAACAGGAAGCTCCAATTACAGGAAACAGGAAGCTCCAATAACAGGAAACAGGAAGCTCCAATTACAGGAAACAGGAAGTTTAACTCGATGTTAATAAATCGCACATGCATGAGTCAACCGAATAGTTAACAGAAATACTTTGGGTTCTCTGCAGAAATCAAGTCCACCATTAAAATTCTTTGTTGGCTCTGTACTCCCTACAAACCCCCCATAATTTTCCTTTAAAGACAAAACTGAAGCTTGAAATCCCTGTTTGTGGCAGTGTGACATATCAGTGTAAACAAATGTTAGACCTGTTCTAGGGGAGTGAAAAAGGTAGTGATGTATGGAGCCCGTAGACCTTTTTATCATTTGTAAACTTTTTTTGAACATGACTGTACTTTTTGAAGTGAAATGTTTATCATATGAGTTATGTAAAGCGCTACAAATAGAGGAGATTCAAGCTCACTTAATCTATAAATTGAAGTCAAGATTTCTGGTACCTCTTGTAGGACTTCAGGCTACACAACACGTGTCTGTACAAGTTGAATTTATTTAAAATTCATTCCAATGAGAAGGTCTAAAACATAGCATTGTGACGTCCTTCAAATAAACACATTTTTGCAGTTATATCTGTTGTATTCAATTAGATCAACTGGACTTGAAATGTAGTTCTTGAAGACGTTTCGCTAGTCATCCGACTGGCTTTCTCAATTCAGAATGACTTGTACAAGAATCTGTGGCAATTATGTACCCTGGAAAATCCTAATTAGCATATCACAGCCAGGTGTTAAGGGCGTGATTAGATAGTGGCTAAGAGGTGTTATAGGAACGCCCAGAGTAAGGTGTTAAAACAGCATTGTACATGGCAGACAGTTGGTGTCGAACCCCCCCACCTCTATTTAGGCTTGGTTTCTTTATTTTCACATAAATGGCCTCCTTAACACCTCTCTTGAACCAGTCACGTTCCTTCGCCAGTATATTAACATTACAATCTTCAAAGGTATGTCCTTTATCCTTAAGATGCAGATACACGGCTGAGTCCTGACCCGAGGAATTGGCTCTTCTGTGCTGGGCCATACGTTGATACAGTTGCTGTTTGTACAGAATGACTTTTGTACAAGTCATTCTGAATTGAGAGATCCAGTCGGATGACTAGCGAAACGTCTTCAAGAACTACACTTCAAGTCCAGTTGATCTAATTGAATACAACAGATATACCATGACCTGGATGAATGAGAACCTTCACAAGCACATTTTTGCAGACATCTTTGGAAGGTACCTTCAACCTTGACATCACTTTGTACATTGTTTCTATGGTTAGACAGGGCACATAGAATCCTGGAGACAGCAAATCAAGGTGGGTGTATGCTTTATACACATATTGATCTATATGTTGACCACTAAGCAATAGTTATTATGCTAATAAATTTTATAAGGCTCCTCTATGGATTCTTGTGATTTTAACCTCCAATGTGCACAGACTTAAGGGTCTCCTTGAAATGTTTTAGGGCAGGGAAGACATGGTTATGTTCTCCCTATAATGTTCCAATAGAAATTTAACATTTTTTAAAGAGATACATCAATGATATCCTGCCTTCCACATAACTGAGATATTGATGATATTCTATGTTTTGCTTTGTGCACGTTATAAGAGTTTCCTGGGATCAAAGAAATGAACAAACGTATTTCCCACAGCCCATCAACTATTTTCATTACAACTATTCCCACCGCCAACCAGTCATTGGCTTATTAAAGAAAAGTGGTTATTGTAGGTCTACAGATCAAAGGTGAGAACATTGTCTTTAGTTAGTTTTCTTCCATTTTCTATGAATACAACAGCAGAACACAAGTACAGGCTCTTTAAGCAGAAATGTTGAATATTATTTTTGCCACCTCTGTGATATCATATTTCGGGCCCAATCATCTAGGCAAATACAGTAAACAGTACACACCAGATAACGATTCCAATAACGTTTACAGAGATTGACGTGTAAAGGGAATGGACAAACTCTGCTAGATCCTTGTTGAGGTGAAGATCTTATTGTGGTAGGGCCTTCAGTATCGCATTCACTTCCTCTGCCACAGCTGTCAATGCAAATTCAAACTGCTCCTGAATTATAAAAAAAATATAAAAAAGATGTAACTGTGCAGTAAACTTCCCTAAATCCCTGGTCTTTCTATATAAAGTCATGTGTTTAGAAGATTGTACAACAAAAAGCTATGAGGAAAATGTCTATAAGCAGATAAGATATTAAAAGAGAACTATATTGCTTATAAAGTTTTTTCAAAAACAGTTAAAATAAAAAGTACCTGGGGGCAGGGATGTAGGATTGGTACTCTACCTTCCAATGTCATTTCTGTAAGCAGCACCAGCAGGAAGAACATTTCTCAGTCTTCCTGAGTGCTTCAGCCCTATCTTTAATACAGGAAGGACCAGGGCACTAACCTGGCAGATGAAAATTGTACTGTTCAATGAAACAATATTGGGAAGTAGGAATAATCAATCCTACCTTCTGCCCTTTTCTTTTTAATTTTTTTCCAGTATAGTTGTAGTTATATATATATATATATATATATATATATATAGAACAAGAGGGATCCGATGCACTCCGGTCCAATATTCAACTGCCTGGGTGCTGGAGCAAATGATAATAATATGTAGAAAAACGTCGAGCACTCCAAGGACGAGAGATCAAAGGTTTATTAACACAGGTAAATCAACATGAACCTACGCGTTTCAGCCCGTGAGTGGTGGGACCGTCATCAGGGTTGATGACGGCCACCACTCACGGGCTGAAACGCGTAGGTTCATGTTGATTACCTGTGTTAATAAACCTTGATCTCTCGTCTTGGATGCTCGACGTTTTTCTACATATTATATATATATATATATATATAAGCAATAATAATGGGTAATAATAATAATGGTTGGAGGAGTGAGTGCCCATACTACCTAACCTGGTGTTATTCATAATATATATATATACATTACACAAAAGTCTCCAGCACTCAACTACACATACAATTATAAATGAATGGGGTAAAAGAGTTAGACATGTATACAAGCAATGAAGGGTAATCACCTGCACCAGGGAACATATATTTTTTCCACTAGGTTAGGACTGACAGTGGGATACTGCCGTGAAGTGGCCATCAGCTAAGCATGTTTGTACAAACAATGTAACTCTGTTACCCTATTCATTTATAATTGTATGTGTAGTTGAGTGCTGGAGACTTTTGTGTAATGTATAAATTGCCGTTCCTCCGTTGCACCGCACCAGAAAGTGTTTTTGAATGAAGGTTTGAGCTGCATATCCATGGATTTGTATATATATATATATATATATATATATATATATATATATATATATAATATATATATATAGTACTGGAAGGAATGAAAGACACACTCACAGGATTTCAGCAACCAAGCAATTTTGGCAATTTGGCTTTATTCAGCCATATTGTTTACATGTTTCCACCCAGGTATGGGCCGTCTTCAGAACGTTCTGAAAATCCTGTGAGTGCGTATTTCATTCCTTCCAGTACTATATATAAGCTTTAAGAAAGCACCCGGGTGGTCAATCTGAAGGAGAGCATGCCATACAGCAAGTGACTCTATATGTTTAAGGATCATTATTACCCCATTATGCCACTATGGCAGAGGAAGTCATTTGGTGTTGGGGGTAAATAATGATAAGTGACCAATTATTTTTTTGTTTTAAGGGTGAACATGCCCATTGATATAATAAAGGGTCTGGACATATTTTGACATCTGCACACAATCATTGTACCATTGTAAATGCAGAAGAGAACAGCCTCCCCACTGCACATGTGGAATTGCTATGAGGTGCTCTGTGAAGGTTTAATGGGATTGGCCTATTGGGTTGAATGGTGTCGAGACAGTAAGGTGGCCCATAAACAATATATTTATGTGAGGATGTGGCTTAACATGATTACTTTACAGATATCAAAACTTCTTGAAACAGCAATGAAATTGGGAAATGTTGGGTCAGTTTCCGTTTCCTCCACTGAGACAACAATTCAATCTGAACATTTTGGGGGGTTTATCGAAGATAAAGATCTCAGTGTCTTTCCCAATCTCCTGCATTATCTCTAACACATTATTTCATATTAATCTATAAATGAAAAGCTCACCATGCAGATATATGTAATGCAAATGTTTCAGTTAAATAATAAATAGGTTCTCTGAAGTCTTTTTCCCCCCCATGTTTTTATCCAGTTCCAAACCCCCTCAGAGACCCCCATAAAGACCCCTATAGTATAGAATGTTCTAGTTTATCAAGTACCTCATCAAATAAACTCTGCTTTGAATAAATGAACTGTGCAGTGATGTATGGATTGTACTATCTAAGTGATCAATTAAAATGTAGAGCGGCAGTGTTAAAAATACACTGAAATAGCTCGAACTGATGTAACGGAGACTTTAAAGCCTGAGCGTGTGACACATATGACAAAGATAGATTGTTGGATATTTCATGTGGGTTATTGGTCTATTGCTTGTGAAGAAGCGGGTCAGCCATCAATACTATTAACTAGGGTCTTCTAACATTTAGTTAAGACCTGATGATATTATGAGATAAGTCAAGTTTCTGGAACTTGTCCATCCAAAATGACAGCCCCCCCCCCCAATGTATGTGTCTAATATTGAGGAACCAACCAACCCTCTCCTCTAACCAATACTAAATGAATAAAGACAATAATCCTAGCATATAAGAGACTCTGTGTCTGTATGATATATTGTCCCAAGTAAATCACTCCCATCTAGGAGTTAATAGAGCAGATCTGAGCTTACTACACTGTGTTCTCTCCTGGGATAATGGGAAAGACACATTTGGTCAACACCAGCGATATATTACAGGCCGTGAAATACTGCAGTCCCTTGATACTCAAAGGCTCTAATAAGGCGTGAATTCAGGTCAAGGCCATGACCGCAAATCGCATTTAACACCCGACCACATACATCATAGGCTAAATAAAAGAAAGATATTGGTAGAATAATGTATTGTACAGCTGAATAAAGTGTATTGTGTTTTTCACAATCAACCTAACTGAATATTTAATCAGTCCAGTGTATAGAAGCATTTGGTTCATGTTCTGGCTGACTGAGGTTTCACTAGAGTCTGAAACAAGAATGCAACCATTGGTTTCCACTGTTAATGTAAACTTTCTTCCAGCTGACATCATAATGGACCCTAGTTAATAGTTTGATAATGGACCCTAGTTAATAGTATGACATCATAATGAAGCCTAGTTAATATTATGACATCATATTAGACCCTAGTTAATAGTTTGATAATAGACCCTAGTTAATAGTATGACATCATAATGAAGCCTAGTTAATATTTTGACATTATAATGGACCCTTGTTAATAGTATGACATGATAATGGACCCTAGTTAATAGTTTGACATCATAATGGACCTTAGTTATTAGTATTCTGTGGGGCAATTGAACCATTTCCTATGATCTAAAGCTAAAGCTGCTTGAACTGACACTAATTGTGGCAAAATATTCACCTTTCCACCATATATACCATATACAGGCCTAGTGCCAAATGAAGACATTCTTGATAAAAGGTGTTACCAACGGTAAAGGTTCTTAGAATGACCCCAACTAATGGCACTTTGACGTTAAACTCAGAAAGTACAGGTCATCTGATATTAATTTATAATTAGACTGAGTTCTCATTCCTATAACCACTATGCCAGGCTAATGCAGAATTCTTTGTTGCCTCTTGATCACTGCTGACTAAGACAAAATAACAATTGGATAATATTCAATGTTGGTCTTTATTTCTTTTTGCTTCTTGAGATTACTAAATGGTTTTTCTGCACTCAACATAGGGACTTTAACTTAAAGGCCATGCCCACCCTTAAAACAAAAAAATTGTCTCCCCCCAAACCCAACTGGATAATTATTGGCCCCATTCTGGCAGAGTAAGCTGATCCAGGCAGTCAATCAAGGTTGTAACTGCTGACTAGAGATGGCCGAACTTTCGAAATTTCGGTCCGTTTTCAAACTTTCAAACTATATGGAAAGTTCGAAAACGGACCCATTAAAGTCAACGGGTGTCAAATTTTTCGAAAAGTTCTAATGAAATACAATTAAAATATCAATGGTAACTTAATGTAAATGGCTGTGGGACCTGGGAAATGGTGTGGGGAACATGTTCCAATATCCAGGACTTTCCAAAAATCAATTTTACTCTCATGCGCGCTATTTTCAAGCTTTCGCGTTCGAACATTCGATAATTATCCCATAAACGACTCGTGGATTCGATAATTCGATATTTACTCGCGTTTTGGTATAATAGACATTTTACTCGCATATTCGATAATTCGATATTTACTCGCGTAATGGTATAATAGACATTTTAGTTGCATATTCGATAATTCGATATTTACTCGCGTAATGGTATAATAGACATTTTAGTCGCATATTCGATAATTCGATATTTACTCGCGTATTGGTATAATAGACATTTTACTCACATATTCGATAATTTGATATTTACTCGCGTATTGTATATATAGACATTTTACTCGCATATTCGATAATTCGATAATTTACTCGCGTATTGGTATAATAGACATTTTACCTCGCATATTCGATAATTCGATATTTACTCAGCGTAATGGTATAATAGACATTTTACTCGCATATTCGTTAATTCGATATTTACTCGCGTATTGGTATAATAGACATTTTACTCGCATATTCGTTAATTCGATATTTACTCGCGAATTGGTATAATAGACATTTTACTTGCATATTCGTAATTTGATATTTACTCGCGTATTGGTATAATAGACTTTTTACTCATATTCGATAATTCGATATTTACTCGCGTATTGGTATAATAGACATTTTACTCGCATATTCGATATTTTACTCACGTATTGGTATAATAGACTTTTACTCGCATATTCGTTAATTCGATATTTACTCGCGTATTGGTATATAGACATTTTACTTGCATATTTGATAATTCGATATTTACTCGCGTATTGGTATATAGACATTTTACTCGCATATTGGATAATTTCGATATTTACTCGCGTTTTGGTATAATAGACATTTTCTTCATATTGGATAATTCGATATTTACTCGCGTATTGGTATAATAGACATTTTACTTGCATATTTGATATTTGATATTTACTCACGTATTGGTATAATAGACATTTTACTTGCATATTGGATAATTCGATATTTACCGCGTATTGCTATAATAGACATTTTACTCGCATATTCGATAATTCGATGATTTACTCGCGTATTGGTATTTAGACATTTTACTCGCATATTCGCATGCCTCCAACGTTCGAACATTCGATAATTATCAATGTCTGGAAATTAGCGAAATGCCGAGAAATCTGGGTCCGGGATGTTCGAGATGCCCGAGTTCTGTCCACCCTAAAAAAAATTTTTTGATATAAGTTTCCCCCTGGTTTCCCAGCCCCAACTGCTATATTCATATTTTAAGAAAGCCCCCAAACTCTACTTACCCTCCTCTTTCCTCCGCCACGCTCCCGGCCCTCTGCTTGCGAGAAAATGCAAGCAGAGGCGGGACCGGCAGCCGCGTCTGTATTGGCTGAGCGGCAGCCAATCACGGATGCGGCTGCCGGCAGCTCACTTCGGCGGGAGGAAAGAGGAGAGGTAAGTAACGTTAGGGGAGCTTTCTAAACATATAATATAGCGGTTGGGGCTGAGAGACCAGGGGAAATCTTATACATTACGGGTTTTAAACTAGGGGGAGGAATCCTGAGAGGGAGGGGGAGGGAGGGGGAGAAGGGCTGCAGTGCGCATGCCAAACTTCTCCCGGAGGCCAGGTAGGAGGCAGAGTCCTATAAGACTCTGTCTATCCTCCTGGTAGGCAGTTTTTGGGACTTTGGGGGGGACTACAGGAGAACCATATGGAGCTGGATGTGAGGTAGGATTAAACTACACTACATGATGGGCCAGTAGTTGGGGGGATTATAGTTTTGGGGGTGGACATGCCCTTTAAAAAAATCTCATTGAAGCAGAGAGGAGGTAGAACCTTTTGCTAGAACAGAAAAGGAATTAACATTAAATATTTGGTTACAAATGCATGTAATAAACAGTTAAAATAGCATTTGGGTTTGCTAACTGACAAGTCACCAGACATGTCTTTTCAGATTTGTGATCGATGGGATTCGGGTCTGATCCAACAAGGAACCCCTCGGTTTAAAAATCCAAATGATCCATCCGAATTCAGATTTTGGAACTTCGGAGCCTACTTTCTATAATTACGAACGTTCGAGGATTATCCAAAAAACGATCGGAACTCGAAAGTAGTCTCTGATCATATTTTCGAGAGTTATCGAACGTTCAAGGCTATTTTCAATAATCCTCGAATAATAGCCTTGATGTTCGATAATAATCCCGAGATCCGGGAATTCGAAAACCAACGAAACGGTAAGTTTCGTCCATCTCTACCTGGAGATGGAAAGACATTAGAACATTTGAAATGCTATAACTGAGACTGAAACATAAATAATAAAAATGTTATAAAAACCCAGAAGACCCTATGATAACGTTGGTTAGCTTTGGGCATATTAAACAGACCTAGAACTTCTCCCTCCACTCCCTTGCTCTATAATAATGATATTGTAGATACAAGGGTTTTCTTTTTCTTTAGTATCCCACTTTAACAATCCCTTCCTACACAACCTTTGTTTTCAGCCCAATATTCTTTTAATTAAATTTTTTCCCTCCTTTCTCTCCTATGTCCATCAGCAACGTACGCTGAGCAAAGATAATGGATTAAACAGAATTTCCATGAAAATCTTCTAAAGGATATTTAAGAGAGCGAAGGTACAAGGGGCTATGTATATGTTAAACAGTGGTAAAGTAATTTGGGTGGTTGTTTGCCTGGGGACGAACTCTAATTGGCATTTCTAACCTGATTTTAAATCCTTCGTCTACACTTTCTTATTTATATTCCAGCAGCAAAGTGTGTGGTTTTCTTAAATCCATCAACAGCATCTCCCGAGAGCACACAACCCTGGCAAGTAATCAGTTATTTAAAATTTAACATATATTTCCATAAATGATTCAGGCAGAGGAAAAAGAACAGAACAACCACGTGATTGGCTGTGAAATAATATCCTCCAGAATTCTATTCTGTCTATTGCATGCAAATGACAAGTTGTCTCTGTTCTTTGAAGAACCTCTGGGGGTCTTGCGGTGGGGAAATTGTTCAAACTCAGAGGTTAAATGAAGGTGACATAAGGTTTAATTTATTCACTTCGCCTTGGCCAGTAAATGTCATTCTTCAAAGTAACTTATCATTAATTAGAATCTGTGCATCGGTTTTATTGACCTTGCTTGTGTCCAACCTGCTCTCGTTCTGGTGGCCACACAACTAATATCTCCTGGAATGACCATTCCTGCAGTAGAAGAACAAGCAATTTCTCCGTCGGTTTTATGTTACTCTCCTCTCCCCCCATTTACTCAGCTTTAACTTCACATAAAATAAACGAGAACAAGATAGTTCAAGAGGAACGATGGACGGAAAATTAGAATCTTCCCTTTTTGTCTAATTAAAAAAGCACGTCCTGCACATTAGGGCTCGATCTTTTGTTCCGATTAGCTGTGAGAAACGCTCTGTTTACGTTTTATTTCATTATAATTGCTATGGATTTTGCTTCGGCTCACCAATTTATAGATAAACATTGGGATGTGATTATCTGGAACTGAGGACCATTCAGTAGCCAGGGATCTTGGTGTTAAAGTAGGTCAAAGTCTCCCCTTTTAACATAAAAACAATTACCGAGAGAGAGATTTTCGAACAAGGCTTCCCTAATATATAATGACAATTACCTTTGTCTGGACAATGCCGGGTCTCTGGTCCCTCAAGTGTTCCAAGGTAGCAGCGATATCAATCTCTTAGCACCTGCAAGAGACCATAAATTGGGCTGAGTTCACAGATAATCCAGGCTGCATCTGTCAATCAATTCCTACCTTGCTCCCTTTGGACAATTGAAAGATATTAGTTGAGCCTCGGTGGACAAGCAGACAGATGCAATTGTGATGTTCACACAGTACAAGCAAAAAAAAAGAAGGGAATCTTTTATTATTATCCACTTGAAAAAGGAAGAAAAAAAAAAAAGTCCAGAATGAGACCTGTGGTAGAATCTTTCACAAAGACTCTATTATATCTCTTCCTTATTACATTCAAATTGCTACAGTGCTGCACAATAAAATGTGGTTATAGCAATCAGGGCTAGTGTTGTGACACCATCCAACTAACTCAGAGCTTCGGAGAACCAAGTCTAGACTGTACAGGGGCTTCAAACAATTCCTGTCTAATATGAACATCTTCTTATTTCCTAAAGAAGCAAAGTTTGAGGATTTGGGTTTTTTTGCTCCAATAAGATAAAGTTGCAAGCTTACTGGGTTTTACAGTAATATTTATCTCAACTTGTTCTTTTTCCAACCACCAGTAACTAATGACTCTAACTCATTATCCCTCTCTTCCATCACATACTCTCCCACGAACATTTCAGTTTTAGCCTCGTACCCAAATTGTGGCTAAAATCAACTGAGTTTTTTTAAAGTCAATATCATCAATGTAGAGGCAGTCATGCTTTAATGTCTCTGTCAAGGTCTTTACGTCTAAAATGCTTTTGCATTTTCTACTAAGACTACTTGTCAACAAAGCATACTCCCTATTTCCATTTCTTCTGAAATTCCCTGTACAGATAAGGATAAGCTTGTTATTAGTCCTCTGGTACCACAGACAAATCAATAGTAACAGAATTTAATGCAATATCTCATTCAATGGCCCAAGGGGAATCCGGTAATATTGTTAATTTATTAGTTTTGTAAGAACCACAACAGATGCCCTTAATTGCTGTAAAGAAAAATGGACCCCCTCCTACATCTCCAAAACCAGGACAGTCACATAGAACTACAGGGGGGTAAATGGACTTTGAGGTTCTGTAAACTTTGTGGAACCTCAGTACAATATATCTTTTGCCGTTATATTGACATTTTAAAAATCCCTAGAATTTATTGTAATAAAAACACATCCTTTGTTTCACATCTTTATGCATCTTATATCTTCAGTGCTTCAAAGAGTGCAGGGACCTCACATGGTCACATAATCTAATATGAATGTTTCTGTCTACAGGACCTGATGAAGGTACTCTGTGTAGCACTGAAACATTCAGGGACGCCACATCCATAAAGCAGGGTAAAAATCCTGCTCACAGCATTGCAATCCTGTTCAATTCAAGTCAAGTGCTCCAATCGTGCAGGTCTGCCGACATGAAGTTCTATTATAAGGGAGTGGCATTTGCTCACGGCGCTGCTCCCCCTTGAGTGCTTGTACATTGTAATAAAACACTATACCACAAAACGTGTAATTCTACATTTCTTGTGTGTGAATGAGGAGGACTGAAAATGCAAAGTTAAAGTGCATCTATTGTGATTTTTTTTTTTTTTTAAAACTGTGCATTATTGGAAACTATCATTCTTCCCAACTATCATTATAACATTTGTTTGTTGGTCTGTCCCCTACTTCTTTAGATATTTCAGCTGTTAATGACATTATTATCATCAGTGACCCTTGAAAATACGGAAACTCGAAAGTAGTTTCGATCATATTTTTGAAGGTTATTAAACATTCGAAATTATATATACATTCAGTAACCCTGGAAAAATGGAGTCCGAACCATCGAAGTACATCCGTTTTCAGAATTTTGGATCTTCGGGATTTTCCAGAGATGTAAATGCGAAAACGGAACAAACTTACAAGCTTCGGCGATCTCTAGTTAGTATGTGTAATGCATGGTGGGAAATTCCTACTGGTGCTAGCTAGCTCATAGTGATTACTGAGCATGCTTGACTACTGAGCCTGAACAAACGGAGTAATATATTGAAGGCATGCAGTTTTTCTTATCGTTAAAAATGGTGCTAATTGCTCCAACCAATCAGAGTTAGCTGTCAAATGTTAAATAAGATCTGATTGGTTGGGGCAAAATCCTGAACTCCTGAATGTCTTTTAAACAAGGACAAACATTCCAGGGCTCTGTACAGTTACTAAACGTGAAAAAGATTACATTAACACTCAACACATTTCCTAATGTTTCCGACACTGGTCTCCAATGAGTTGACATGATTTTGTCTTTGTGACTGGTTATTTGTAAGAAATAAATCCGTTGCCTCTCACCCTCTTTTTTTTCTATCATCTCGTTATGGGAAAAAAGACCAATTCAATTACAGTAATATGGTGCTTGGAATATATTTGAGTTACTTTTTACTGGGCACAAATGTTCTTGTTTATGCCTGAAGGCAAAGGAAGCCAAAGCTACATAATTACTGAGTTGGTTTGAAGAGTGTGAGGAGGTTTCCCAGTGACATTCATTATTTGTTGCCAAGAGAATATGTATTATATATTGAAATGCCTAATAATACAAGGTGCATTCATGTAGTCAGTGTATACGGTGTATAATGGTGGAAATTTGCTGTCCCATCAAAATAACTCATACACCGGCCATTAATGTATAAACCACTGGCAACAAAAGTGATTCACCAATTAGCCATTTCCCCTCCCCGGTGTCCAGTGGCTCGTTAATGCTACAAGGTCTCAGGTTGTGAATGGGGGGCAGATGTGTTAAACTTGGTGTTATCGCTCTCCAGAGGTTGTCTTTTGTAAATAGAAGTATGAGGGTGCGGCTACCATTGCTACAAAGGTTGAAGGGGGTGGGAGGTCAGCCTGTCAGCGCTCCAGACCATAGGTCACACACTGCATCAACTGGTCTGCAGACTGTTGTCCCAGAAGGAAACCTCTTCTGAAGTGTGTCTTGTCTACAACCAAGCATGGTGGTAGGAGTTGTGGCCAGCACTGGGGAGCTACAGTTCATTGAGGGACCCAACATGTACTGTGCCATACATGATAACAACCCCAAATGCACCTTCAGGATGACCCAAGTAAAAGTCCTATGCACTCTTTCCAACAGTGGGTACAGTTCCACTTAATATCCCCCCTCACAGGAATATATATATCAAATGTATTCCTCAATGATCACCCCCACCACCCCACCCACGAAACATTGTTGCTTTCTGTTGTGGGTCACCAATAAATTGAATATTTATTCTTGGAGTGGGGCCCAAGAATTTTTCTTATTTGCCTCCAAGATGACCACTGCCTTGTTAAACAAACTGATGTTGCCACACAAGATATCGACACTTTGGGCACAATTTGCCCATTTTCACTCACTTTTGTTGCCAGTTGGTTTAAACATTAATGGCTGTCACCCTTGTGTGTTGAGTTATTGTGAGGGAACAGTAAATTGACAAGCTGTACACAGACTACTTAAATTGTGTCATATTTTCAGTATTGTCCCATGAAAAGATATAATAAAGTATTGTGGTAATATCTGTAGTAGAGATCTACTATTGATCTATCCCACCAGTGGCGTAACAGCAAACTATAATGGGGCCCCTGTAGCTGTTCATATACGGCAGTTTTATGTGAGGCTTTATCTGTCATTGGGAATATAAGAAAACACCAAACCCCCCTGCTCTTCTGGCAGTTACGCCCCTGGTTTCAAGATGGGACGCTGCCAGATTTGACAATGAAATTGTGCCCGGTATTTTTCTTGACAAAAATTCAGTCCGGGCGGTTGAAAGGATTTAAATATTGGATTGTGTAATCAGTAAGTAGTTCCTATTAATACATGTCCATTCAGATATTGAAAGATTATATTGAGAACTATAGTGCATATTAAGTTTTTTTAAAATAAAAGTACTTGGAGCAGGAAGGGAGATGGGTTTCCTACCTCCAATATTGTTTCTGTGAGGAGGGCTACCACAAAAAAACTGCTTCTGCCAGGCTTCTCCAGTGCTTCATCGCTTTCTTAATACAGGAAAGACCAGGACACTAACCTGGCAGCTGAAAACTATTTGTGTTGGAGCCCCTTGATTAAATTATATTGGGAGGTAGGAAAAATCAATTCAACCTCCCAATCCCAGGTACTTTTCATTTTCAAAAAGTTATTTATACAGTGTAGTGGAACTTTAAAGATTTTCTTTCTACAAAAAAAAAAAGCAAGTGAGTTTTACAGAAAAATAAAAAGAGGAGATTTTCTTAATTAGAAGGTGTATTTAAAATTCCAAGTCCTTTAAGTCTTTTTAAATAAAACTATAAAAAAGGGTCTTCTAGAAGGGTTAATAAGGGTATCCGCTGTCCGCTGTATGGAGAGTGTATATATATATATATTCCCTATTCCACCAGGAGCCCCATTAAGGGATGTTATAATGGTTTATAGTCTTGTGAAGATTCTATTTTCTTACTCTCTATCCATTTTATCTATTTTTTTACCGTGTCTTTGATTTTTAAATACATGTATTGTCCGCTTTCCAATAAACTCGACAGAGGGAAAAGAATAGATTATTCTAGGTTACTTCTTAAAACTTCTTTTTACAGACTGAAGGCCTTAATCCTTGAAAGCCCCCACCCCCTTTTAATATATAAAGAAAATGCTGATAGATTCAGGCTTTGCAGCTGGTCGGAGATTGAAAGTGCTCTTCCATTTCCATGTACCCAAGTGAAGGGCTCTAACATTACAGCTAGCGCTCAGTATAAAGGCTTTGGGAATGGAATTCTTTGGTGCTTGTACAATTCATTCTTTAAGAAAAGGAAATGGAAAGAAAGATTTCATGTCCAAGGCTTCAAGGCCTTTGATCATTTTAATAGACATTTTACTCGCATATTCGTTAATTCGATATTTACTCGCGAATTGGTATAATAGACATTTTACTTGCATATTCGATAATTTGATATTTACTCGCGTATTGGTATAATAGACTTTTTACTTGCATATTCGATAATTCGATATTTACTCGCGTATTGGTATAATAGACATTTTACTCGCATATTCGATATTTACTCACGTATTGGTATAATAGACATTTTACTCGCATATTCGTTAATTCGATATTTACTCGCGTATTGGTATATAGACATTTTACTTGCATATTTGATAATTCGATATTTACTCGCGTATTGGTATATAGACATTTTACTCGCATATTGGATAATTCGATATTTACTCGCGTATTGGTATAATAGACATTTTACTTGCATATTGGATAATTCGATATTTACTCGCGTATTGGTATAATAGACATTTTACTTGCATATTTGATAATTTGATATTTACTCACGTATTGGTATAATAGACATTTTACTTGCATATTGGATAATTCGATATTTACTCGCGTATTGCTATAATAGACATTTTACTCGCATATTCGATAATTCGATATTTACTCGCGTATTGGTATTTAGACATTTTACTCGCATATTCGCATGCCTCCAACGTTCGAACATTCGATAATTATCAAATGTCTGGAAATTAGCGAAAGTCCGAGAAATCTGGGTCCGGGATAGTTCGAGATGCCCGAGTTCGTGTCCACCCTAAAAAAAATTTTTTGATATAAGTTTCCCCCTGGTTTCCCAGCCCCAACTGCTATATTCATATTTTAAGAAAGCTCCCCAAACTCTACTTACCCTCACTCTTTCCTCCGCCACGCTCCCGGCCCTCTGCTTGCGAGAAAATGCAAGCAGAGGGGCGGGACCGGCAGCCGCGTCTGTGATTGGCTGAGCGGCAGCCAATCACGGATGCGGCTGCCGGCAGCTCACTTCGGCGGAGGAAAGAGGAGAGGTAAGTAACGTTAGGGGAGCTTTCTAAACATATAAATATAGCGGTTGGGGCTGAGAGACCAGGGGAAATCTTATACATTACGGGTTTTAAACTAGGGGGAGGGAATCCTGAGAGGGAGGGGGGGGGGGGGGGAGGGGGAGAAGGGCTGCAGTGCGCATGCCAAACTTCTCCCGGAGGCCAGGTAGGAGGCAGAGTCCTATATAGACTCTGCTATCCTCCTGGTAGGCAGTTTTGGGACTTTGGGGGGGACTACAGGAGAACCATAGGAGCTGGGATGTGAGGAAGATTAAACTACACTACATGATGGGGCCAGTAGTTGGGGGGATTATAGTTTTGGGGGTGGACATGCCCTTTAAAAAAATCTCATTGAAGCAGAGGGAGGAGGTAGAACCTTTTGCTAGAACAGAAAAGGAATTAACATTAAATATTTGGTTACAAATGCATGTAATAAACAGTTAAAAATAGCATTTGGGTTTGCTAACTGACAAGTCACCAGACATGTCTTTTCAGATTTGATCGATGGGATTCGGGTCTGATCCAACAAGGAACCCCTCGGTTTAAAAATCCAAATGATCCATCCGAATTCAGATTTTGGAACTTCGGAGCCTACTTTCTATAATTATCGAACGTTCGAGGATTATCCAAAAAACGATCGGAAACTCGAAAGTAGTCTCTGATCATATTTTCGAGAGTTATCGAACGTTCAAGGCTATTTTCAATAATCCTCGAATAATAGCCTTGAATGTTCGATAATAATCCCGAGATCCGGGAATTCGAAAACCGAACGAAACTGGTAAGTTTCGTCCATCTCTACCTGGGAGATTGAAAGACATTAGAACATTTGAAATGCTATAACTGAGACTGAAACATAAATAATAAAAATGTTAAATAAAACCCAGAAGACCCTATGATAACGTTGGTTAGCTTTGGGCATATTATAACAGACCTAGAACTTCTCCCTCCACTCCCTTGCTCTATAATAATGATATTGTAGAATACAAGGGTTTTCTTGTTTCTTTAGTATCCCACTTTTAACAATCCCTTCCTACACAACCTTTGTTTTCAGCCTCCAATATTCTTTTAATTAAATTTTTTCCCTCCTTTCTCTCCTATGTCCATCAGCAACGTACAGCTGAGCAAAGATAATTGGATTAAACAGAATTTCCATGAAAATCTTCTAAAGGATATTTAAGAGAGCGAAGGTACAAGGGGCTATGTATATGTTAAGACAGTGGTAAAGTAATTTGGGTGGTTGTTTGCCTGGGGACGAACTCTAATTGGCATTTCTAACCTGATTTTAAATCCTTCGTCTACACTTTCTTATTTATATTCCAGCAGCAAAGTGTGTGGTTTTCTTAAATCCATCAACAGCGATTCTCCCGAGAGCACACAACCCTGGCAAGTAATCAGTTATTTAAAATTTAACATATATTTCCATAAATGATTCAGGCAGAGGAAAAAGAACAGAACAACCACGTGATTGGCTGTGAAATAATATCCTCCAGAATTCTATTCTGTCTATTGCATGCAAATGACAAGTTGTCTCTGTTCTTTGAAGAACCTCTGGGGGTCTTGCGGTGGGGAAATTGTTCAAACTCAGAGGTTAAAATGAAGGTGGACATAAGGTTTAATTTAATTCACTTCGCCTTGGCCAGTAAATGTCATTCTTCAAAGTAACTTATCATTAATTAGAATCTGTGCATCGGTTTTATTGACCTTGCTTGTGTCCAACCTGCTCTCGTTCTGGTGGCCACACAACTAAATATCTCCTGGAATGACCATTCCTGCAGTAGAAGAACAAGCAATTTCTCCGTCGGTTTTAATGTTACTCCCTCTCCCCCCATTTACTCAGCTTTAGACTTCACGATAAAATAAACGAGAACAAGATAGTTCAAGAGGAACGATGGACGGAAAATTAGAATCTTCCCTTTTTGTCTAATTAAAAAAGCACGTCCTGCACATTAGGGCTCGATCTTTTGTTCCGATTAGCTGTGAGAAACGCTCTGTTTACGTTTTATTTCATTATAATTGCTATGGATTTTGCTTCGGCTCACAATTTATAGATAAACATTGGGATGTGATTATCTGGAACTGAGGACCATTCAGTAGCCAGGGATCTTGGTGTTAAAGTAGGTCAAAGTCTCCCCTTTTAACATAAAAACAATTACCGAGAGAGAGATTTTCGAACAAGGCTTCCCTAATATATAATGACAATTACCTTTGTCTGGACCATGCCGGGTCTCTGGTCCCTCAAGTGTTCCAAGGTAGCAGCGATATCAATCTCTTTAGCACCTGCAAGAGACCATAAATTGGGCTGAGTTCACAAGATAATCCAGGCTGCATCTGTCAATCAATTCCTACCTTGCTCCCTTTGGACAATTGAAAGATATTAGTTTGAGCCTCGGTGGACAAGCAGACAGATGCAATTGTGATGTTCACACAGTACAAGCAAAAAAAGAGGAGGGAATCTTTTATTATTATCCACTTGAAAAAGGAAGAAAAAAAAAAAAGTCCAGAATGAGACCTGTGGTGAAGAATCTTTCACAAAGACTCTATTATATTCTTCTTCCTATTACATTCAAATTGCTACAGTGCTGCACAATAAAATGTGGTTATAGCAATCAGGGCTAGTGTTGTGACACCATCCAACTAACTCAGAGCTTCGGAGAACCAAGTCTAGACTGTACAGGGGCTTCAAACAATTCCTGTCTAATATGAACATTCTTCTTATTTCCTTAAAGAAGCAAAGTATTGAGGATTTGGGGTTTTTTTGCTCCAATAAGATAAAGTTGCAAGCTTACTGGGTTTTACAGTAATATTTATCTCAACTTGTTCTTTTTCCAACCACCAGTAACTAATGACTCTAACTCATTATCCCTCTCTTCCATCACATACTCTCCCACGAACATTTCAGTTTTAGCCTCGTACCCAAATTGTGGCTAAAAGTCAACTGAGTTTTTTTAAAGTCAATATCATCAATGTAGAGGCAGTCAATGCTTTAATGTCTCTGTCAAGGTCTTTACGTCTAAAAATGCTTTTGCATTTTCTACTAAGACTACTTGTCAACAAAGCATACTCCATATTTCCATTTCTTCTGAAATTCCCTGTACAGATAAGGATAAAGCTTGTTATTTAGTCCTCTGGTACCACAGACAAATCAATAGTAACAGAATTTAATGCAATATCTCATTACAATGGCCCAAGGGGATATCCGGTAATATTGTTAATTTATTAGTTGTGTAAGACCACAACAGATGCCCTTAATTGCTGTAAAGAAAAATGGGACCCCCTCCTACATCTCCAAAAACCAGGACAAGTCACATAGAACTACAGGGGGGTAAATGGACATTTGAGGTTCTGTAAACTTTGTGGAACCTTCAGGTACAATATATCTTTTGCCGTTATATTGACATTTTAAAAATCCCTAGAATTTATTGTAATAAAAACACATCCATTTTGTTTCACATCTTTATGCATCTTATATCTTCAGGTGCTTCAAAGAGTGCAGGGACCTCACACTGGTCACATAATCTAATATGAATGTTTCTGTACTACAGGACCTGATGAAGGTACTCTGTGTAGCACTGAAACATTCAGGGACGCCACATCCATAAAGCAGGGTAAAAATCCTGCTCACAGCATTGCAATCCTGTTCAATTCAAGTCAAGTGCTCCTAATCGTGCAGGTCTGCCGACATGAAGTTCTATTATAAAGGGAGTGGCATTTGCTCACGGCGCTGCTCCCCCTTGAGTGCTTGTACATTGTAATAAAAACACTATACCACAAAACGTGTAATTCTACATTTCTTGTGTGTGAATGGAGGACTGAGAAATGCAAAAGTTAAAGTGCATCTATTGTGATTTTTTTTTTTTTTTTAAAACTGTGCATTATTGGAAACTATCATTCTTCCCAACTATCATTATAACATTTGTTTGTTGGTCTGTCCCCTACTTCTTTAGATATTTCAGCTGTTAATGACATTATTATCATCAGTGACCCTTGAAAATACGGAAACTCGAAAGTAGTTTCTGATCATATTTTTGAAGGTTATTAAACATTCGAAATTATTATATACATTCAGTAACCCTGGAAAAATGGAGTCCGAACCATCGAAAGTACATTCCGTTTTCAGAATTTTGGATCTTCGGGATTTTCCAGAGATGTAAATGCGAAAACGGAACAAGACTTACAAGCTTCGGCGATCTCTAGTTAGTATGTGTGAATTGCATGGTGGGAAATTCCTACTGGTGCTAGCTCATAGTGATTACTGAGCATGCTTGACTACTGAGCCTGAACAAACGGAGTAATATATTGAAGGCATGCAGTTTTTCTTATCGTTAAAAATGGTGCTAATTTTGCTCCAACCAATCAGATGTTAGCTGTCAAATGTTAAATAAGATCTGATTGGTTGGGGCAAAATCCTGAACTCCCTGAATGTCTTTTAAACAAGGACAAACATTCCAGGGCTCTGTACAGTTACTAAACGTGAAAAAGATTACATTAACACTCAACACATTTCCTAATGTTTCCGACACTGGTCTCCAATGAGTTGACATGATTTTGTCTTTGTGAACTGGTTATTTGTAAGAAATAAATCCGTTGCCTCTCACCCTCTTTTTTTTCTATCATCTCGTTATGGGAAGAAAGACCAATTCAATTACAGTAATATGTGCTTGGAATTTATATTTGAGTTACTTTTTACTGAGGCACAAATGTTCTTGTTTATGCCTGAAGGCAAAGGAAGCCAAAGCTACATAATTACTGAGTTGGTTTGAAGAGTGTGAGGAGGTTTCCCAGTGACATTCATTGTATTTGTTGTCCAAGAGAATATGTATTATATATTGAAATGCCTAATAATACAAGGTGCATTCAATGTAGTCAGTGTATACGGTGTATAATGGTGGAAATTTGCTGTCCCATCAAAATAACTCAATACACGGCCATTAATGTATAAACCACTGGCAACAAAAGTGAGTTCACCAATTAGCCATTTCCCCTCCCCGGTGTCCAGTGGCTCGTTAATGCTACAAGGTCTCAGGTGTGAATGGGGGGCAGATGTGTTAAACTTGGTGTTATCGCTCTCCAGAGGTTGTCTTTTGTAAATAGAAGTATGAGTGCGGCTACCATTGCTACAAAGGTTGAAGGGGGTGGGAGGTCAGCCTGTCAGCGCTCAGACCATAGGTCACACACTGCATCAAACTGGTCTGCATGACTGTTGTCCCAGAAGGAAACCTCTTCTGAAGTGTGTCTTGTCTACAACCAAGCATGGTGGTAGGAGTTGTGGCCAGCACTGGGGAGCTACAGTTCATTGAGGGAACCAACATGTACTGTGCCATACATGATAACAACCCCAAATGCACCTTCAGGATGACCCAAGTAAAAGTCCTATGCACTCTTTCCAACAGTGGGTACAGTTCCACTTAATATCCCCCCTCACAGGAATATATATATCAAATGTATTCCTCAATGATCACCCCACCACCCCCACCCACGAAACATTGTTGCTTTCTGTGTGTGGTCACCAATAAATTGAATATTTATTCTTGGAGTGGGGCCCAAGAATTTTTCTTTATTTGCCTCCAAGATGACCACTGCCTTGTTAAACAAACTGATGTTGGCCACACAAGATATCGACACTTTGGGCACAATTTGCCCATTTTCACTCACTTTTGTTGCCAGTGGTTTAAACATTAATGGCTGTCACCCTGTGTGTTGAGTTATTGTGAGGGAACAGTAAATTGACACAAGCTGTACACAGACTACTTAAATTGTGTCATATTTTCAGTATTGTCCCATGAAAAGATATAATAAAGTATTGTGTGTAATATCTGTAGTAGAGATCTACTATTGATCTATCCCACCAGTGGCGTAACAGCAAAACTATAATGGGGCCCCTGTAGCTGTTCATATACGGCAGTTTTATGTGAGGCTTTATCTGTCATTGGGAATATAAGAAAACACCAAACCCCCCTGCTCTTCTGGCAGTTACGCCCCTGGTTTCAAGATGGGACTGCTGCCAGATTTGACAATGAAATTGTGCCCGGTATTTTTCTTTGACAAAAATATCAGTCCGGGCGGTTGAAAGGATTTAAATATTGGATTGTGTAATCAGTATAGTAGTTCCTATTAATACATGTCCATTCAGATATTGAAAGATATATATTGAGAACTATAGTGCATATTAAGTTTTTTTAAAATAAAAGTACTTGGAGCAGGAAGGGAAGATGGGTAATTCCTACCTCCCAATATTGTTTCTGTGAGGAGGGCTACCACAAAAAAACTGCTTCTGCCAGGCTTCTCCAGTGCTTCATCGCTTTCTTTAATACAGGAAAGACCAGGACACTAACCTGGCAGCTGAAAACTATTTGTGTTGGAGCCCCTTGATTAAATTATATTGGGAGGTAGGAAAAATCAATTCAACCTCCCAATCCCAGGTACTTTTCATTTTCAAAAAGTTATTTATACAGTGTAGTGGAACTTTAAAGATTTTCTTTCTACAAAAAAAAAAGCAAGTGAGTTTTACAGAAAAATAAAAAGGAGATTTTCTTAATTAGAAGGTGTATTTAAAATTCCAAGTCCTTTAAGTCTTTTTAAATAAAACTATAAAAAAGGGTCTTCTAGAAGGGTATAATAAGGGTATCCGCTGTCCGCTGTATGGAGAGTGTATATATATATATATATTCCCTATTCCACCAGGAGCCCCATTAAGGGATGTTATAATGGTTTATAGTCTTGTGAAGATTCTATTTTCTTACTCTCTATCCATTTTATCTATTTTTTTTACCGTGTCTTTGATTTTTAAATACATGTATTGTCCGCTTTCCAATAAACTCGACAGAGGGAAAAGAATTCAGATTATTCTAGGTTACTTCTTAAAACTTCTTTTTACAGACTGAAGGCCTTAATCCTTGAAAGCCCCCACCCCCTTTTAATATATAAAGAAAATGCTGATAGATTCAGGCTTTGCAGCTGGTCGGAGATTGAAAGTGCTCTTCCATTTCCATGTACCCAAGTGAAGGGCTCTAACATTACAGCTAGCGCTCAGTATAAAGGCTTTGGGAATGGAATTCTTTGGTGCTTGTACAATTCATTCTTTAAGAAAAGGGAAATGGAAAGAAAGATTTCATGTCCAAGGCTTCAAGGCCTTTGATCATTTTGATGAACACTGGATCCTGAACCTGGGCCTCATACTTCTCAGGCCAGACAAAGAAGGCCCTAGCCCTCACAGACCGGGCCTAGATTCCTGTCAGAACAAAACCTTTGGCTTCCTCACAGTGTGACAGCCTGGGAAAGGCCCACCTCAGCAGGGTTGAAATGCCTGCTTTGCCCTTTGATCTTTCAGTAAAACTACAGCCTAAGTACCAGGTTGAAATTGCACGCCCCATTGGCATAGGCAAGCAGGTCAAACACAAGATGGCGGATTCCAATGTAAAAAAAAAAAAACCTCTGAGACTCCATTCTTTGGGCAGTTTCACATGACTTGTCTTTTATTGTGCTACACTAAGCACACACTTAAAATGGAATTTGACATTACATGGTACAATGGAGTCAATAAATAACATTCTTTAGTGTTCATGCAACAAAGTCAACCAAAGTGGTTGAAAGACTGAAAGTAGAAGACAATAAAAAATTCCCCTCATTTACTTTTGTGTAGGTAGAAATAGAACATATTGTCAGGACTTTCTTTCCCCACTACATCGCGTTACAATGGGACTGAAACTAATTTGACTGATGTTTAAAAGATGTTGCAACACTCATTGCCGTGGCATGCGGTGACTTCTATAGGCAACGATTTTATTCCACTCCCTTGGAACAATCCCCCCGCCTTTGTTTGACTGTCACTCGATTGAACAAGAAGAAACATGATTAACCAGAGAATGTTATTTATTACATAGGCCCTTCCCTGCCGTAAAGACAATTTTCTGCAATTACACATCCATAACTTTCCCGTGAATGAAAATAAAATAAAAGACAAATTATATATATCACGCTGCCTATTGGTAGATAGAAGACTGTTAATGTAGAAATTTCCAAAGATATGAACTACCGTAAATAAAATTGGATGGAACTACAGGAAGACTGAGTGAGTGACAGATCGGTCCACATCAAGGGCGAGACGGACAGTTCTAGATAACTAGTTATGAACAGATAGGGCAGTTCAACGAGCAATTTCTAACCCTTAAAACTCATTAGTGAAACAAATCATTCTATTTTATGGTTGATTTCCATTAACGAATAGAAAGCATTTCAGCTCTTCGGTGAACTAAATAACTTCCAAAAAAATCTGCACGACTGTATAAAAAAAGAGGAGCCGTTGAATAGCGATCGCCGTTTCCACAGCAACCACGCACATCTATCAGAAAGAAAGCATCGAGCCTTGTTTTTTTTTTTTAGCTCACCTTTTGCCATCTTATTCAGTACCATGTCAATCAGAATATAAGTTCCGCTTCTTCCTGCGCCATCGCTGCGAATGATAAAGAGAGAATTTCGGTTAGCGCTCCCATGGCAGAGCGAAGTTGAAGCGTTTTCCTCTGCTATTAATTTTTTGGTTAATGTCGTATGGGAGAAGCAACGGGCAACATGGAATAAAAGGGAAGGGGCGGAACCAGTAAGGGGAGAATGACACAAAGAGCTCAAAAAGCTTTTAATCAACGTGAGCTTTTCAGCGGGGATTAGCATTGTTCTGCTCGGTTTGTTTTTTCGGAAGGGGGGAATATACCATAAAAAGGTTGTTTGCTAGAAGAAGAGTGGGTTTAATGGTTACAAGTTAAGTAAATAAACAAATTAAAATGGCAATAAAATTCTATATAAGGTCGTAACAAGCACAATGGGTGCGGAAACTGCTATTCTGTTGTAGGCTAGTGAATTGTCTTAATGGCTTCTCTAGGTGGTCTTAGAGCACAAGACCTATATTACTCTGGTTTCTTTCATTCAACTGATTTTGGCAATAGGAAGCCATTTTTATTTCTGTACCTTGGATATTAAGGCCAAATTTTTAATTAGCTTTAACATTCGTAAACTGAATGATCATAAAAAAATGTATATGATATATTATATATATTCAAAAACAAATACAATAAAACGATGCACAAAGCAATGGTTGAAAGAAGACAGAGTACTAGATATTGTGTGTGTCAGGATAGACTCAAAGGATCATTCCTGATTAGTTAAAAGGATAAAGGTGGCCAGACACCCAAACGATAATGCGTAAATCCTGTTGGGAAATGATGGACTTTACCCATTATTGTCAGTGTGTAGGGGCTGTTCCTGACTGACTGCAGTGCCAGTCAAGACGGAAAACATCCGGTTGGTCGGCATTGGCTCCTTTGACTTCAGTGTATGGCCGCACAGCGTATGGGGATCGTTCAGATCCGTGTGTGCGCTTCCTACCGCATCATGTGTGCCGACAGATACCAGTGTGATCTGTGGGCGCATTGCGATGGAAATTAAAGTCTTTCAAATAAATCATACATGGTCATTAAGAATTGAAAGGAAATGGGTAGTTGTGGTTGACTGTTGAGTTAGACCATGGTCTGAGCAGGTGAATCTTCCTTCCTGTGGGATCTATCAGTCACGCACTCTTATAAGGATTATGAATGGAAACATCCTTCCATCATACCAAACTGGATAAATGTTGGTTTAGTTACCAACATTCTTACCAAAACGTGGTTTGCTAAAACAGAAGGATAGTGACTGTAGATAATGTATACACCTTGATGTATATGATGTGTAGCTTTCTAGAAACCTCAGGAGTTAACACACTATAAAAAGGATTACTTGAAATTCTAATGGTATCTTAACAATCTTTATTGTCCCATATAAAAAGATCACCGACCTACTTGAAATGGTATTTGAAAGAGGCATGAGGGTTAATGTCATACTTGCCTGCAATGTACTATTACCGGACAGGAGCGCCCTTTGTAGCACTTGTTAACTTTCCTACAACAGATAAGACAGGGAAGTCATCAGTTCAGTGTATCGCTATTTACAGACCTTAAAGAGACACGTAATAACTAGAGAAACATGGCAGATCCTATGATAAGAGCCTAGTATGATAAATGAACACCGTCTATCTATCTGTACAGGTAATCTGTGTCCACACAGTTTAATTTTACAGCTTTTCACCAATATCACCAATCAACAAATGGGAAAACGAATTCTACCGAGTGATTTTTTTGAGAGTAAAAATAAGAGAATGAATTAAACCAATAACTAAAACAGACCTGCACCATTAAAGACCACGAGAGATCATTGTGTGTGATAAGTTATTTTCAACTTCATGGCCCATCATCGTGGATCAGTAGACTACTCAATAGAATACATCCTATTTCTAACCTCACTAGTTCAAGAACAATGTATATCATATTTAAAAAAGTCTGATAAAGTTTTTTTGTGCTATTGAACCATTGTTGTGGATCCATATCGGAATTTAGAGATATCGATCCTTTATAAATGTGACCCAAATATACTTACCTTTCCTGCTCCCCTCCTTATTTTTAGTCCTCACCCCTGGGGTAAGCAGTCGTCAGCTGTGATACATGCCTTAACCTTTCTTCGCTGGTCCACTTCTGTCTCCTTTATCTGTCCACGATCGGACTAATGGGAAGACTTGCTTGCCGAGTCTTCCCATACTAAGGGGCAGATCTGGAATGGACCATGAAGGGAAAGTTAAGTTATGTTAGACAGGTGATCTAAGCCCAGGTGTGAGGACTTTTTGTTTATTGGTCATGTCTACCCCCAGAATAAAAATCTATACTTACCTTTGGGATTATTACAGTTTTTTTTAACCTCTCCTTGGTCCCTGAAGCCCATATTACTTACATTTCCCTGCCATGCTTCTCCTCCCTGGTCCTTGTCTCCTCTTAAAGCTCAAAGAGTGCAGGACAGAGGCGGAGCGCCTGAATTAAATCAGTCATTGGCCATGATGTCACATTCACGGCAGTAATATAAGTTTTCATTCTGGGGGTGGATGTGGCCTTTAAGGGGATGGGGTGGGTGAGTATAGTTCTCTTTTAATTAGTCAGGGTAAAGTAAAGTTTAGAAATGGTTCCTACAAAATGTATTTCCACATTTTATAATTAGCTATTTTCGTTGAATCCTTCAATGTAATGTGTTAATGTTAAGATGGTGTCTGGGAGATTAACTGGGTAAATCTGGCCACACACCGTGCTATATGACTATACAATCTTATCACAATGAGGTGCCTATGAAATGTGTTCCATTCCATTCAAATGATGTTTATCCAAATGGGACATGTTACAAACCTGATTCAAGGTAATTGGTCAACCCAAAACCCAAAAAATACATGGGACCTAAGAGGTGCAAAATCTTGCCTGTGTACTTAATCTGCACCAACAAATTAGATTTTATGAAATGTTTCTAACTATTGTAGACCAGTAGAAAGGTACCATATGATTAGCTGACACACATTATCAGTTCTATTGAATAAGCCTGATAATGTCAGCAGCCTATGTTACTGCTCCACCCTTCCATCTACCAATGACATTGGGTAGAACTTCTTCTGATCACTTCTTGATGTAGGAGCTTCCTGGTTCCTGTCTATTAGCTTTGGCTGCTGATAGCTTTGTGCAGAAGTCACTTTGATGGGTAAGAAAACTTTTTATTTTAATTCTACTCTCTGGGGACTATTTATGGATATTTATTTAAACCTGTAGTTTATCTCTCTTTTAATGGTAGTGAACAAATGGATTAGGAATAGGAGTTCATTCATTTTTGCTTAACCCAAAATAATGTGTCCAACTTTGGTATGTTGGAATGAATTCAGGTCAGTTAATATACAAGAGAAGTAAAGTGTTGTTATGAACCAGTTCAAGCAATTACAATGGCCTGACCCGGATGGCTTTGCACTTCCAATATGTCATCAGAATTAAGGAAACTCATTTGTCATGGTTGTTTGTAAGTGACTGTCCAAGAAAATACGATGTAATTGCTTCAGCAATCTATGATTGGATCGTTTGGCAATAACAATATCTAGGAATTAAAGTAAGTCAAAGGCTTTAATACATGCTTTAATACATACAGAGTTGGACACTGGGCTCATAAGAAATTCGGTGATCAATGTAGGTTCAGGAGGAAATTACTTTGAATGTTATGCCCAGTTAGAAGAATGTTGCCTGGGACTATAGCACAGTCTTTGTGTGAATCCGATAGAGGAGAGAATATTATCAGGGAAAGAGCTATTATTGAAGTGCAGAATCTATTTCTTACAGAAGTAATGCCCGATATTACATTAACCCGCGTGTGTGGTCAAGACCTTGATTTTCCTCTTCCCACTTCCAAAACCAACCCTATGCCAACCCTATTTCCTCCCTGTATGTCCATCTGCACTCTTCCATATATTTCCTCCCTGTATGTCCATCTGCCGTATTGCTGTGGCCCTTAAGGTGGAGGGCTGGGAGAATTGCACCTATCAAATGAAGGCCGTGACAAAGGGGGTGTGCTTGTGTGTACTCTATTGGAACTATGTCCATCTGCACTCTTCCATATATTCTCTCCCTGTATGTCCATCTGCACTCTTCCATATATTCCCTCCCAGGTGCCTCCACTCTGGATTGCAAACAAAAATATTATTTATTGTAGGTAATCAACGTTTCGGTACTTCCTTCATCAGGATAAAATTGGACTGGATCCTGATGAAGGTGCTCTGCGATGTACCGAAATTATTGATTACCCACAATAAATAATATTTTTGCTTGCAATCTAGAGTGTTCATGAATTATTGATTTGTATAGTGCTTGTATAAGTTAACTTTTCAACAGAACTTTGTGAACATAAGCATTGCATTCTTGGAGTTTTGTGGGGTGTAATACAGTGAAATGTCCCTGTTAAACCCGGCACTCACCAGACATTTTTGGCCCAAATGACCAGCTGCCACGAAATTTCAGTAGATTGGGTTCAAAGATCAGCAGAACGTTTTGGCGCAAATTAATGGTCTTGGTTATACTTTCGTTCGATCAGGCACATTTGGTCCTTAATGATGTTGGCTGTGTCACTTTTCTTCCCCCAACCAGCAGACTGCCAATCAGTTTATTGATTAGTAGTCTGTTGGTCTGAAAAATAGGTGGAAGTTAGACCATGTGTACCTAGTCTAATAAATCAGGAAGCTCCATGTAAAAAGGGCAAATGTTCTTACCTGTTACTGGTTGATACACAAGCCAATCAATGACAGGAAACAACATCTTCCTCTATCATTTATGAAAGAAACTAGTTACCTGGTCTTAAAATGGGAAAAACTGGACCCCAATGACACTAGAAACATTAGCAGACAATAGGGATTCTTGTGTAGCCTATTTTTGTGCACTGTAGTTTGCATTTCCTCAATAATTCACGTTATAGCTTTACAAAAGCACAAAAATGTCACATTAATAAAGAAGATCTCAGATAAAAAAGGTGAGAGATTATACATTTCCCTAAGAAGGAAAACTGTCATTGATCGATACCAGGCATCACCTTTACAGCAGTCAAACCGAACCGAGGCAATATTCTTGATGGTCCGAATATTATAACCGAATATTATTGACGGTCATTTTCCACCATAAAAGATCAAATGATGATCAATATAATGATTAATATAGTTTGCCACTCTATCGATCAAAAAGATGAATGGAATTTTTTTCTGATTCAATACAAGTGATCAAATCAATGAAAAGTATTGATATGTGCAATGGCCAGCAGTACTTAGTTTGGATAAACATTTCCCTTATATTTAGACTTGTCAAGAGATCAGGATGTATGATATTAAAAATAATAAATAAAATCTAAGGCTTGGTTCGCACTGGTCAATATTCCAGCCCATCCAACCAACCGGTGGAATCTTTCGATTGATCTGCCCAGAATTTGGTAGAAAATATTGGACAGTAATTAGCCCTGTGTGTACCAAGCCTTATGGGAATAAAACCATTGATAAAAGTTTCTAGACACAAGTTATTTATATTCAATAGAAATACATCATGTTATACATTTGAAGTTATTCACACGCAATTCAACAATAACACATAAAATGAAATACATATTTTTGGGGAAAACCAAGCAGTTAAGATGAATGCTGCATGACAATTTAATCTTAGCCACAGTGTCTCAGTTCTCAAGAATTTGTAGAATTGTGGTTTCTCTCATCTGCCAGTAAAATAAGGTAGAAGGTCTATCTACCAATAGGAATAGGTTCCACCAGAACCTGAAAGGTGGTTGAAGACCCTTTACACCCTTTGTTAACAGGAACCTTAGATTAACAACATCCTCAAAGCCCCATCTTCTCAAGAGTCAGTCTTGTTGTATAAAAATTCTCAAGTTATCTTATTTTATTCCGAAGAGGAAGGAAACCCCTTAAAATCAACTTTGCTGCCCAACAAATAAATAAGATTCATCTTGATCCACGACAAGATGGAGCCTTGAACATGCTCACATCATCTAGAAAATATACTGTGATTAGGATTATTAAAATCTCTGCGACACCAGATTGGACCCATTTAGCAGTTGTTCATCTAAAACCCATGGTCATGTAGACCAAGTACCCAGGCACTAGCTAGTTATGTCCAGCTTGTGCCTAATGATATAACTGGCCAATCCTCATGAATGTTTAATGGGGGAAACACATTTTCATTGGTTGTCACAGGTTACTGCTCAATGTATGAATAGCCCATTCAGTGTCAACATCAACATGTACAGATTATGCTTGCTCACATGGTTATAAAGATGGTACATTCATGTATGCAAAGATACAAGAAAAGTACAAGATTCCCACTGGGCTTATTTATTTTATTGACAATTTAAAGGAGAAATATGAACTACATGTACACAGCCACCATTTTTATCAGGTGCATTCTCTTTGTGCATTGTAGTTGATTTACTTGATAGACTTGTGACTGTATTTAATTTCTGGCAGAAGGAAACACTAGAGACTGTTGCTCTCTATGGCTATGATTCTGAATTAGCCATGGACAATCACTGCAGTCAAGTGCCTCATGTGGCCCTTTCGTGAAAGTTGTGGCCACCAAAATAAAATGGCAAACTTTAACCAATGGGCTACTGCTTCCTTGTGTTGTGTGGAATGAAAAACACAGAAAGCAGTAAAATCTCCTACATCCCATAATAGATAATAATAGCATCTAGGCATTGATCATAGAGATAATGAGATGGATGGCACATCTGCATGGAAACCCACAACTCAAGCAGACAGATGAAAGGTAATGTGGTGTCCTTTAAATGTGCCAAGGTCCACGTGTGAGTAAATTAGAACACGTGGACCATTGCCGCATTAGTCATTGTCTTACAAGCCTCACGGCCAAGCCATTGATCCTACAGAGGAATTTACTGCCTTGTGTTTACATTTACAGTCCTTGAAGGAGGAAGAGAAATAGGGTAAGAAAGTTTACCTGGTTAATAACACAATACAGTTTTACAAAAAAAAAATCTTAGCACAATAAGAAAACAAATGCATTTCAATTATAAACCTTATTTAACTCTTTTGTATCGAAATGACGTGTGTTGATCTGACAGACAAGGGGTTAAGCCACATGATATCCTGTGCGGCTGTGTGATTATCAGTGCATTTATTGCCTCAATCATTGTGAAATTAGGAGAACAAGGAAGCAGCTGAGAGCAGCACACGTTTTATTAATGTGTAGGCATGCGAGAGACAGTAATAATTAGTGATACAAACCGAACCCTCCATTCAATGAGTGAATAAATACCCAAGCAACAAAATGAAAAAAAAAATGTAAAAAATTGAGAAAAATAAATAAATCAGCAAGCAAAAGGTCAGAGGTCGTTAGAGGCAAAAGAAAGGGGGGTAACTCCAATACTGTCCCCCGCGGAGGAGTTACAGTTTCCAATGATCACTTTTGTGACTATGCAACTGGGCTTCATATTACTAGCTGCAACATCACAAAAATGACACTGGCAACTGCTAATTAGCTGGCAAAATAAAGAATTTAACGTTTTTCGAGGGTTAGTAAATGCAAATGCATACAGCGTGAAAGGTCGAATCAATTGTTGGATTTGTAGATTTCTCTTTATTTTACTGGTAACGTTAGGGCCAGAGCTAAATAGACCCTACCCACAAGCTTTTCTCCTGAGAAACCAACCAAAGAAATCAGGCAAGTCTATCCTAAAACCCTAGAGCTATTGATACGCCCGGGTTCTCCAAACCTCCCATCAGCTGAAGCTGTTTAAACTACAACAAATGGAAGGTCCCAAGATAGACTGTCTGATGCAAGTGCTACAGATAATACAATCACCTACTGTAAAATCTAGGAGAATTAGAAATGACCATGCATTTCTACAAGTCATGGACTCATGGTCACTTCTAATACTCTTGTATTTTAGAGAATGGTGGAAAGTTAATTCCTGTAACCACACACATTTTATTGAGTCATGTAAAACTGGTGATGTAACTGATGACATCACTAAGCACCAAATACATAGAAAACAATGTATTCTCTATTGTAAAGCATACGATATTGGATGTCACCAGGGAATCTATTTACAGGTCAATTGCCTTTATACAGGTTAGAGAAGACTTATAGAACATTATCCCTTACAAAGAAATCATTTAAGGCATATTCATGGTTTTTGCGTTTTATATGACAAATATTATACAATGTAACAAAATGGAATATGAACTTTTACTAAGAAGAATTGGTGTTCAAACATCTTCTGAGGTTTAGAACACATTACAAAATTAATGTCCTCTCTGTCCTGGTCCAAACCCTTAAAACCATTGTCCAGATACATAGAAACGCCATTAGTCTTCAATCTTTACATTTAGGGCCCTATTTATAAAAGATCGGTATCATTATCATTAAATACCGGTCGTTATCGGTAAATAACGGTCGTTATCGTTAAATACCGGTCGTTATCGGTAAATAACGGTTGTTATCGGTAAATAACGGTCGTTATTTTACCATAACAATCGGTATTTTACGATAACGATACCGATCTTTTATAAATAGGGCCCTTAGTTTCTATTTGTTCCATTTTTTGTTGTTGGGAGGTTAATTGAGCTGCATATTCCTTCTTATGCACAGTAACATTTATTATAGCCAATAAATAAACCAGAATCCCCAGATGAAATATGTCATTTAAAAGGGAATAAAAGATGAATTTAATTAAAAATAGGACATTGATCTAGAAAGTTACATTGATGACCAGCAGCAAACCAATCATCTCCCTATTAACATGTGTCTTAGAGACTTATAAAGAGAAAATTCTCTTTCTCTTTAAATTGATTTAAAGGGCAAATCTACTCATGCAGAAACTGATTTCTTTCTGGCTCCTCCCACAGTTGTTGTCACTGACAATTCTCCCATCTCTAACATTAGAGAAAATGTGTTAATGAAGGAGGGGGAGGAGTTAGAAAACAGTCAGTTACCAAATAGGTATATCAAACGGAATATGGACATTTTTAATATGGCTTCTATTTGCAGAAATAATTATCCTGGTTTTTGCCAGGTATCTTTCGATTTGCCATATTCACCCCTTAAATGAAAAATTGTTTAAAAGTAACCCCCCCCCCCCCAACCCCACTGCAATAGTTAGAAATCTGAGAGATGTAAGTCTAAATTGAAAACTGCCTGAAGTTCTGTTACCTCTCTTTCTGCTTCCTGGTTCTTCCAGTTAGCCACATTGAGTCATGGATGTAACAGATGACATCACAGCCGATGACTGTATGTTATTACTGCCTCCTCTGAGTATGTATAATGTGCTTGAATAAGAGGTAGGAAGAGGGATAACATCATTTTGCTGTATAACAGGTTAGCCCTACGTCTGTCGGTTTTCTAACTGTTATAGAGGTGATTTATCTATATATGATTTTTCCTTTGAGGGGTGAACATGCCCTTTAAGACGACATCTTATCTACTGGTAAAATGGCTTTAACAGTCAAGTCAGAATATTTAATCAGAGTTAGAAAAAATCTTTACAAACACAATAAAAAATGCAAAAACAATAAATAAACATGCAATTAATACTTGCAGATATATGCACGATAATTAAAATAATCACAATATTATAATAATCTAGTTAATGTGTCTTGGTTATAAACAGTTTTTAAAAAGGGTCTTAATTTCAATTAGAATTACATTCATAATTCCATTTCCCACAAACAACCTCTTTTGATGATCAAACACGAAGATATTTCTTTACAATGAACAGGCAAATCAGAAAAGTTACACATGCAGTCATTAGATTTTAGCGAAGAAGTATATGCACTTAACTCCATGAAATAAAAGAGAGACTAAGGATCAAAGCATTTTGAGACTGAAATGACAGAATTAAATTATTCAAACCCATTAGAGGCAGCAAAGCATTTGACAGGGATCATCAGAGATTGTGTTTGGATTGTACATGTGATCTGCATTAGAAAGGAAATAATGTTTTTCTCTCAATGAAGAATGAATAGCTGGACAATGGACAGTAGAGTCCACATGCATTACAAATTTTAATATTATTCCTTAATGTTTGAATGTAAGAGTTGACTTGACTACTCAAGTCAAAAGATTTAGACTTTACTGCCCTTTGAACTTAATACCTGTCTATCGGTCATGGACCATAAAGTCAAGTTATATCACAATTACTGTACATTCACTTAGGGCTGTATTAATATAAATGGGCTGAGCCTACCAACCCACACATATTTAGCCAATAGACAAAGTACTGTAACCTGTTTAATGTCTACTGATATATACTAAAACTGATGTTGTACTTGAAGCCTTGTTTGAATATCTATTTATCCTAATAAATGTACCATATATGGATTGCCTGTAAGATTAAAACCAAGGTACATTAGTTGTGGATAACAAACCCTATTTATATTCTGTTACCCAGTAATAGGAAAATAATGAAATAATATCACTTCTTTCTTTGAATAAATTCTACATTTTCTCTGAGATCTCCTGGGGTTCATGGGTAGAAAACATAGATCAGGACACCACAACATCATATTGGATTAAATAGCGTGGATAAATTAATGAGCCCCCTAAATGGTCTGTTCAAACAAAGCTGTAATTAGAGTTAGGATTCAAAATGTTATCTAAATAGCGTTTAATCAAGTCAAAGTAAATCCACTAAGGACTCTGCTAAAAGGACGTTTTGATGTTCCATCATTGCCTTGTCTAATTTCTTCTGAAGAAACCAAG